>JAGFNQ010001802.1:0-56253 GCA_024364735.1 Boesenbergia rotunda | reverse complement strand
GAAGAGGTGGGTGAAAAGTCCTAGCTTGGAGGGCTAGGTGAAAAGTCCTAACTTGGAGGGTTAGGTGCAAATTCCCATCTTGGAGAATTAGGTGAAAAAGTCCTGGCTTGGAGGGTCAGGTCCTAGCTTGGAGGGCTAGGTTTGGAAAGTCCTAATCCGGAAGAGTTGGGTGAAAAGTCCTAGCTTGGAGGGCTAGGTGAAAAGTCCTAACTTGGAGGGTTAGGTGCAAATTCCCAACTTGGAGGTTAGGTGAAAAATCCTTAGCTTGGAGGGCTAAGGTGGATGAAAACCTAGCTTGGAGGGCTAGGTTTGAGTCCCTGGATCGGTCTGGTGATCGATCAGGGAAGCTGGCATGCTGCTCTGTCGTGGATCGGTCTGGTGACCGATCCAGCAATGACTGATCGGTCTGGTGACCGATCAGGGAGCACACAGTGAGGTTGGGAACCTACTGTACTGCTCCTGATCGATCTGGTGACCGATCAGGGAGTATGCGTTTCACCCACTGCTTGGCTCTTGATCGGTCTGGTGACCGATCAGGGAGCGAACAGTGAGGTTGAGTTCCCTTGCTGATCTGCTCCTGATCGGTCTGGTGACCGATCAGGATCACTGTGCAGATCGTTCTGGAGAACGTTCCAGCATCGCAGGTTCCTCTCTATGATCGATCAGGACGGAGCCTGATCGGTCTGGTCACGATCTGATCGGTCTGGTGACCGATCAGGAGGTTTCCTGATCGGTCCGATGATCGATCAGGAGGTCTGGACTGCGAAGCTCAGAAATCGCTCGATAAAGGGGTGGATCGGTCGGGCGATTGATCCACAACCTGGGATCGATCTGGTGATCGATCCAGGAGATTCCCAAAGAAGTCGCGATTTCTAATTGAGCGTTGGGGACCGATCAAGACGGAGCCTGATCGGTCTAGACCCAGCCTGATCGGTCTGGTGACCGATCAGGAGGCTCTCTGATCGGTCCGGTGACCGATCACTTTAATTCAAAATGCACTATCAGACGCTCTAATCGCGTCTGAACGTATCCGATTCTCTGCGCTTAACATCTGATATAGGATATGTTGTTTGATATGCTGCTCTAACACACTGATTAGGCTGCAGGTGATAGGGGAGGATTCAAACACTCAATGAGAAGTCAATGGAGGCTTTCCTTGGGGCAAGTTTGTCCGTTTTCCATGTTAGGTTGCAACGGCCGGAGCTGCAGACTGGAGCTGTGGACTGGAGCTTGGCTGAGGGGAACTCAGGAAGTCCAGGAAGGGCTCAGTGGTAACTGGCGTTGGTAGGGAAGCAGCTGGAGGCTGCAGGAGATGCTGTCACCTAGTGCTGAGTGGAGAAACAAAAGGGCGGAAGAAGGCTTCGATGAAGCAGAGTTCGCGAACTGAGTTCTAGCCGCGCCTTGTGTTCTCCACATCTAGCTTGCACGCTCTGAAGTTTCATCACCTTGAGCAAGCTACTGCAATCATTGAAGCAACCATCCATTACTTGAGCGCTTGAAGGAGAGAATAAGGAGCTTGGAGTCCGACAGCGGGAAGACACGAGGAAGGTTTCTTGCGTGAGATCGCCGCTGGGTGGAGCTCAGGAAAGCTTGCTGTGTTCTTGTCTTTGCTAAGTGTTTGAGTAAGATCTTTCTCGTTGTTTCTTTGTGCTTAAACTTAAATCTGTGATTGAAACGCTGTGAAGAGGTTTCTCCACTGAGAAGAAGGTTGCTTTCTATCCGGTGATAACCGGGGCTTGATCTGCCGACGATCAAGGGATCGCCCACCTTAAGGGCACGCCAAGGAGTAGGGGCAAGTTATCCCCGAACCTTGTAAACCCTCCATGTTAGCGATCTTGCTAGTTGTGTTGATTTGTCTTTGTTCTCTATTTTCTGCATTCTTGGTTCTTGCTGCTTCCGCTGTGCTACTAACACTTCTGAGTGTAGAAATTTGATAAGTGACAAAGGTCTAAGTGATTGGCTATATTCACCCCCCCCTCTACCCATCCGGGTTCCAACAAGTGGTATCAGAGCTTGGGACTCTGTTCACGGCTTAACATCCGAGAGTTATCAACAAGATGGCGTTGAGAGAATGCTTCTCCACCACCCGACCTCTATTCTTTGATGGCGCTGACTTTCAATATTAGAGATCAAAGATGGAATATTATTTGAAGATGGACATCAACACTTGGTTCGCGGTGAAGGAGGGTTTCACTCCTCCGAAGGATGATGAAGGCAAAGAGCTTGAGTCGTGGAGATGGACTGCCGAACAAACTCGGAAGAGTGAAGCCGACATGCTTGACTTCATTCCCAATTAGCTTGACTTCATTCCACATGGAGGTCAAAGTCTCTGACTAGCTGTATCACTTCCATCCTTGACTAATCCGTATCACCTCGATATCAAATAATTTGTGATTGATTTTATTTTTCATATAGCCAAAGATGATACGGTTAAATTGTTGATTTGGCACAGCAATTAAGGGTCTTTAGATGGTAAGATATTAATGTTATATTTGTTGATATTAATGGTTTTTAAAATAATAAATAATAATGACACAGAAAAATCATGACCACATGGTTGCCCAACTAGACAATGTAATTAGAGTAATGATTGATAGAGTGAATTTGAGAGAGTGAATGAGAAAGTGAATGACGATCAATTATTGTTTACACTTCCGATCGACGATCGGACGCCACTTGTGGCCTCTGATTGTCGTCCCGAATCAAACTATTCCTTGGGAGGACGGTGAACTCGTCAGGATGGCCGGCAACGGTGAACCCATCGAAATCGACGGTCAATGATGCGAGATCGCAATTGTGGCGATCCCCGACGGGTTCACCGTGCCCCCCAGGGTATAATTTGGTTCGGGGCGACGGCCGAAGGCCGTCGGTGGTGTCCGATCGTCGATCGGACGTGTATACAATAACTGCAACGTCATTCACTCTCCCATTCACTCTCTCAAATTCACTCTCCCTATCATCACTCATGTAATTATGATTTATGGATAGGAAGAGGGCGAATGAGAGAGTGAAGAGGCGAAGGGATATTTTGAGAAAGGGAAATGATTCGAAGAGTAAATTTGGAAGAGTGAAAATTATAATGAATTACGTGCAGTTAATATATTTTGATATATTTTTTTTTGATACCATTTGGTGGTTTAAAAAAAACTTATAAAAATGTTAATTTATGATATTGAAAAGAAAAGCATTTATTTATTCAAGTTCCCAACCCAATTTATTCACTTATTCATTCTTAATAACCAGGAACAATAAAATAAAAGAGTAATGATTGATAGAGTGAATTTGGGAGAGTGAATGGGAGAGTGAATGACGACCAGTTATTGTATACACGTCCGATCGACGATCGGACACCACCGGCGACCTCTGATTATCGTCCCGAATCAAACTATACCTTGGGAGGACGGTGAACTCGTCAGGATGGCCGGCAACGGTGAACCCATCGAAATCGACGGTCAATGATGCGAGATCGCAATTGTGGCGATCCCCGACGGGTTCACCGTGCCCCCCAGGGTATAGTTTGGTTCGGGGCGGCGGCCGAAGGCCACCGGTGGTGTCCGATCGTCGATCGGACGTGTATACAATAACTGCCACGTCATTCACTCTCCCATTCACTCTCCCAAATTCACTCTCCCTATCATCACTCAAAATAAAATTTGCAAGGAAGACAAGCTCGAGTTAGCGCTTCGTCACCCCAGGAGTTAGCACCTCGTCACTCTTGGGGTAGGGCGGAGATGACCAATGGGCTCGTCACCACATGCTTACCGTCATCGGAGGTCCAAGTGAACTTTCCCTCCACAAATTTATTGCCGGAAGTGGGAGGTCCGCCGGCGACCCATTCCGCGCTCACGGAGAACGTCTTCTGCTCGTTCAGCTTGGTGAACGTCAACGTCTCAGGGGTGACAGTAACGGATACGGCAGCCTTCGAAATGGTCACCGACACCGTGTAGTTCGATCTCGCCGGTCCAACATTCGTGATCGCTCGGCTCACCTTGGCTGGCGCCCCGGATTTGGGGACCAACAGAATCGACGGGTAGTTGAGCTCCTCTTCAGTCATGCTCTTCGAGCATTCCATGACACCCCGCGCTATTTTTGTGGCACCTTCTTTCCCGAATTTGCCACAGATGTAGGAGATGTAGTCGTCGTTGGTGATGTCGTAAATAAGACCAGGATCAGCAGCTTTGCTAGGGTTGACGCGTCCTGCGCCCTTGCCAAAATAGGACGCCGGCTCGAGAAACTCATCAGAGACGTTGGCGTCTGCCGTGGTGATGATGGCCGACCTGATAGCTGCTGGCGACCATGTAGGATGGGTGGCCTTTAAGAGCGCGGCGACACCGCTGAGGTGAGGCGCCGCCATGGACGTGCCGAATTCGATAGCGTACTCCGGAGCGTCACTGGAAGAAATCCAAGCCGCTAAGATGTTAAGGCCAGGGCCGGATATGTCTGGCTTGAGGATTCCCGGTGTTGCCAGAGACGGCCCCCGGGAGGAGAAGGAAGCCAGGACGTTGCGGGGGATACGCCAAGAGCCGTTCCGTTGAAGACGATGGATGCGGAGGGGTCAGAAGCCGATTTCAAATACAATATGAGGTGAGAGCCTTCTTCGAAGCTGAGCAGTACTGCGGGGAAGTCTAGCTTCACGATCTGGAAAATGGCGCCAACAATCTTCGGCATAATGAAGATCAACGCCCTGGCGCCGTGGGACTTGGCGAACGCCGCCACATCTACAGGACTACTGCGGGCCTCACAGACCCAGACGGTACCCCTGTGACTATCATCAGGTGGAGCCATGCCGCAGTTCGGTGACTCGGTGGAGTAGTATAGGGGAAGAGAGTTTTTAGTGAAGTTGCGGGGCTGGTCGAGAGACTCTCCGGGAATCACCTTCCCGTTGGGAAGCTTCACGGAAACCCTGAAGCTTCGGTCGACGCTGCTGGCCGCAACGGTGAGCATCCACGGCGCCTCATTGGTGAGGGTGAAGAAGTCAGGTCCCCAGTTGCCACCCGCGCAGCTGACGAAGATCCCCTTCCTGGCCGCGGCGAACGAACCGATGGCAACGAGATCTTCGTCGAGTGGGATGGAGGAGATAGGGCCAAGCGAGAGAGAGAGGATGTCGACGCCGTCCTTGACACCTGCGTCCAACCCGGCGAGGACGTCGGCGTAACTGCAGCCGTGGCTGCCGCAAACCTGGTAAATGGCGAGGTGAGCGCGAGGGGCCATCCCGGTGGCCGTGCCTTTGGCCAAGCCGAAGTAGCTCGCGTTGCGGACGAAGTTACCTGCGGCGGTGGCGGAAGTGTGGGTACCATGGCCACCCTCGTCGACGGGAGGACTCCCACCCCGACCAGCGATCATCGACCTGGCACCGATGAGCTTATTGTTGCAACCGGTCTCGAGCTCGCACGAGCCCTTCCACTTCGAGGGCGGAGGCGGGACTCCCTCGTCGTCGTAGGAAGGGTGGCCGGGCGTCACGCCGCTGTCGAGGACTCCGACTATGACTCCGCTCCCAAGCTTCGAGTCGTTCCACAGCCCCTTCCTCCCGAGCTTAAGCCCGAGGAAATCTGGTGTGTGGGTGGTCATCACGTGCAGCACTCGGTCGGGGATCGCGCGTAAGAAGCCCTTATTCTTCACCACCGCCTGCAGTTCATCCTCCGTGAGCATGGCGGCGAACCCGCTGAAGATGTCGCTGTAAGAGTGCAGCAGTCGCCGATCGGCGCCAGACTCCTGGGCGACCGGCGGCAGGAAAGACTCATGCCACCTCTTGAGGCTCACTTCCGTCAGCGGCACAATCGACTCCTCCACTTGAATAATGTAACGATTTGCAGAAGAAGAATAGGCGATGAAGGGATTCGAGAATAAGGCGAGGAGAAGAAAGAGCAACCACGGCGCATGATCCATGTCTGAAATCTAAATTGCTATATTTTCCTACAATGATTTTCCGTAGAACAGTTTGCTATTAATATGGAAAAACATATATGTCATTAAAATATAATAATTCCTCCGTTTTAAAATCTACTAAATATATATAATATATTTATGGAAAGATTAGATTTCTTGCCGATCAAATAGTAATTACATTCTTTTGGGTATTAATTCTCAAACCTGATTGATGGTCCATGGATAGATTGAATATTATCATCTTGTGATTTAAAAAACAAAAATATGATAAAGTTAGTATGTCTATCCTCCTCACGTACTACCCACGGTATCCGGCTAATAGCTCCCATAATTTATCTCCTCTGTGTTAATCTTAGGACGGATTAATAGGGACGCTAAGAGTGAGCGAATCGTCTTTTGCCATCTCAAACCCTCTTATTGACTTGCTATTAGGGATGACAATTTTCTTTAAATCCGACAGATGATCTGATATCCAATCCGAATAGTGAAGAGTATGGAGAGATTATTAATATTCGATATCCGATTCAAATACCTGATTAAATAAAAATATATATACATTAAAAAAATTTCCTCAAAATCTACTAAAAATTTGTGTTAATGTTAGAAATATATTATATAGATGTTTAATCTATTTTTAAAATTATAGATATATATTTTTAAATATGATATTAATTCTAATGTATTTTTGTTAAATGATGTAGTTGGATTGAAAGAAGAAAAATTATTAGTATATAAGATATCTAATTTTTTAATAAATATAAATATTCGAATAGATATTTGATACTAGGTATAAAAACTAAAGATATAAAATTCCATCAAAATCGGATTCATTACCCTCCCTACTTGTTACTTTGGGAGAAATTTAACTCATTATCATTAAAAATTTGAAGGCAGATTTCTAATAAAAGCAAAACCATGCCATATAGAATAAATTCACATTAAAATAAAAAAAAATTAATTGAAGGCGGATTTGTTGTTTAGTAAGCAGTAATTTTATTGGTTATTGCCCAGTTAAGACATAAAAATATAAGTAAAATAATAAAAAATGGCATCCTTAATTATTAGTGTTCCGGTCAAATATGGTCGATGGTTAGACGTTAGTCAAACCATGATACAATAGGTACANTCAAGAGGATAGAATTTATCAGCAAGTTGATAGATGTGATCAACATTAAAAAGTATAAAATTTTCTTTTGGTTCCAAAGCACAACTAAGCTTAAGAAGTTCGACTGCCTTATCTTTGAATCTACTATTAAGTTCTTCGATTTGAAAATCTATTGTAGCAAGAAATACATCAAATCGATAATGGTGCTCAACTGTGATCGAATCATTTTGTTGAGAAGAACGGCCTGTAGTGAACGGCCTGTAGCAGATTTATAACGAGCTTCCATATCAGGTATCTTAATATCATACTTAGCACAAACTTCTTTCACATAACTAAGTAGAATAATAAAACCTTCTTCTCTCAAAGTATGAAGCAAAGTTTTAGTAGTTGAAACAGAGTCCATTGCATTTAAAATGTCTAGAGATTTATCTTGCAATGCTCGACAAAGTAGATTTGTTAACCCCATTATCTTTTGCATCAAGTGTAATATGAATATGAAATCAAAAGATTTCATTGCAATTAACAAACCACTAGCTTCACCACGGATGGAGTTAGAAGAGGGCCCATCATGCACTATATTTTCTAACACAGTAATCACAGAGCTATACATATCAATCATGTTACAAATTGAGTCAAATGAGAACTCCAACGAGTCTTTTCAAGTCGTAGTAAATTTCTAATTTGATTGCATCCTCTACCGGTATCACGTTCACCAATAGCTACCATATGTGCAATTTCAACTCTTTGAGCAGAAAGTAACTCAGCTTAACGTTTAGGAGATGCATTAAAGAGATTGCAAATGGAATTCAATTTTGAAAAAAATAACCAAATGGATACCTCTTTTTCAACAACTGTAGTTAATACTAGTTGAAGTTGATGAGCGAAACAATGTACATAATATACACATGGACAATCTTTCAAGAAAAAAGTTTGTAATCGATTCCAACAACCATACATATTGCTAGCACCATCATATCCTTGTCCTCGTATGTTGTGGATATGCAAATCATAACGACTAAGAGCATCAAATATTTCTTTCTTAAGTATTACAGTAGTTGTATTAGTCACATGTACAATGCAAAAAATCGCGCTCTCGTAAAAAATCATCAATATCCACAAATCTTAATACAATAGTCATCTGCTCCTTGTTAGATGTATCTTTTTCTTCATCAACTAAAATGCAGAATTTTGCATCCCCAATTTTTTTACGAATCTTGATTCTCACTTGATTAGCAAGAATATTCAAGATATCTTTCTGAATATCTGGTGAAGTATACTTTGCATTTTTTGGAGCTTTCTCTAAGACGATATCCCCAATATTCTCATTCATTCTCCCCAAAAATTTTATCATCTCAATAAAATTCCCCCGGTTATTAGAAGATGGAAATTCATCATGTCCTCTAAATGCGCATGCTTGCAAAGTGAGTCATTTAATACTTTCAATAGTTACTGTGAACCTCAATCTATTCTTTTGTTTTTCATCTGAAGATTGTGCATTCATCACTTTGTCAATATGACGAGGTATATTCATCAAATTATCAAGATATTCCACAACATTATTATATGGTGAAGTATTGCATCCTATATGCATCAACAATGCGCATCTATCACCATCATTAACTCTCTTCCAATATTTGAATCCATCTGTTGTAAATGCAGGATTGCGAGGATGCTTATGATCAAACAAGAAGCATGGAAAACAAAAAGCAGCATCTTTCGAAGGAGAGTATTCTAACCAAGTAAATTTCTTAAACTAATCACTTTGGAATCGTCGATTTTGACTTCCGAATTTGATCAGTGGATACTCATTCTGAATAGGTTGATATGCCCCCATCTTAATATAGCTCATCTAATTTCATCCCTTTGATTAACAGGATATTTCCATATTGGAGTGTGTAATGCCAGATCAGGTTCAAGAGAACTAACATCAATCTCAATTATAGGAGATTTGTTAAGTTGTTGATCACTAGAATTTGATATATCAATATTGGATAGAGAATGTTCTTGACATATCAATGTTTGATCTTTTGCTTTAAAAAAAGAATTGATAGTTTTTCTTTTCTTCATTTCCTGTATAACCTATATTAAAATGAATAGATATAAAAATTATCATATCTCATGATAGAGAAATATACTTTATTGACTGATCCTGTCGCGAAGTGAGTCAGACGCCCTTACAGCTGGACGAGTATCCGAGGAGGGGGAGGTCGCTGAAGTAGCGTGATGAGCTGGATCGCTTCCAACCTGCAAGACAGGGACCGTTAGAACCCGCCGGGAAAAGTCCCCGGCCAGACACTCCGACGGTCAAGTCAGTATCCGACGATGGCGATGAAAAGCAATAGAACAGTAGCCCAATTGCACTATCGAGCGTCCCTGGTAAGTGCGGAGTGAGAAGCCTATGTAGCTGGGGAAGCTGACAGGTTTTGCCTCACCTGCCACCTGCTGTCGCGTAGTGAGGACAAGGTAATGCACGTCCAGGGGTAGCAGGGCAAAGCAGCACATGCTGTATTAAGGAAACAGGCCCTGTCAACTTAAGAGTTGGCGTCGTTGGACGCCGCTCGGTCTGATATCAAGGCATGTGGTCGAGGTACGGGGGACAAGATGTGTCAAGCATATCAATGCCTTAGCGAGATATCCGCCGTTGACGGCCGGGACAACCAGGGTCTCGCGCCGACCCCGTACAGCTTCTGGTAACCCGATGTCAGGGAGTGGTTGTGCCGACTGGGGGCACAGATGTAAGGAGGCCGGTTGAGGGCCTAGGAGGGTGCCGACTGAGGGCACAGAGGTAAGGAGGCCGACTGAGGGCCTAGGAGGGTGCTTACTGAGGGCACAGAGGTAAGGAGGCCGGCTGAGGGTCTAGGAGGGTGCCGACTGAGGGCACAGAGGTAAGGAGGCCGGCTGAGGGCCTAGGAGGGTGCTGACTGAGGGCACAGAGGTAAGGAGGCCGGCCGAGGGCCTAGGAGGGTGCCTACTGTGGGCACAGAGGTAAGGAGGCCGGCTGAGGGCCTAGGAGGGTGCCGACTGAGGGCACAGAGGTAAGGAAGCCGGCTGAGGGCCTAGGAGGGTGCCGACTGAGGGCACAGAGGTAAGGAGGCTGGCTGAGGGCCTAGGAGGGTGCCGACTGAGGGCACAGAGATAAGGAGGCCGGCTGAGGGCCTAGGAGGGTGCCGACTGGGGGCACAGAAGTAAGGACTCCTTCGGCCCGATCCTATCTGACTCAATAGAAAGCTATAATAGGCCTGTATGGACCTTGACACGGAAACCCAAGGGGCCTAAGCCTATGTGCCCCTTGTCCAGCGGGATCGTCCAGATCACTAGCCCCTTTCCCTGACTGAGCGCCAGGCTGCCGGGCCAGGCTACACGCAAGCTGGCCCGGGATCATAAACATCCCCCTCAAGTCTAGTCGAAGGAGGTACGTAGTCCGACTGACAGGACCTCAAGTCTGGTCCGATCCTGGCGCGCCCATCGGGAGGGTTGACCATCATTTATTGCGACATTTCCAATGCGTCTGTATCCCGCTGCCTCGAGTATCATCCGAGTCTGATCGGATGGCTTCAGCTAGATCACACGTTTCACCCAATCGCTCATCAGACGACTGACACTCCTCGCCTACTTCTTTAAAGCGGAACCCCTCGCCTGCCCGCTTCTTCTTCACGCATTCGAAGCCGTCCCTGGTCCTCCGCTGCCTTAAGTATCATTAGGGTTGCGGCCTCGTCTTGACTTTCCCTCGACTCCTCCTCCTCACCGGTTAGCCTCTCTCTTCTACCTTCTTCGATGGCCTCCTCTTCTTCGTCTCCATCTCCGCCCCAGCCTTGGTACTCCATCCTGATTACGACCCTTACTACCCATGACCTTCTCCACATTCAATCGGACTTCCTGCTTCCTGCCGAACTCCACTCGCTTCTTCCCCAACCACACGAGCGCCCGAATTCTGCCCCCTTGGGCTACATTACTTTGTCTCGGGACCATCTCCAAGCTGGCCTCCGTTTCCCCGTCCACCCCTTCATTGCTGCAGTCTGTGAGTACTTTCAGATTCCCCTATCTCAGCTAGCTCCCAATGCCATACACATGATATGTGGCTCGACCATCGTTTTCTCCCTTCTCGAGATTCCCTTGGTACCGGAGAACTTTCACTACTTCTTTTACCCCAAACAGCAGGAAGTGGGTGACTTCTTTTTCCAGGCTCGAGCAAAAACCTCCTTCCTCCTGAACCTGCCTACTTCAAACAAGGGTTGGAAAAAGCGGTACTTCTTCGTTGGGCCGATTGTCGACCCGAGCTGGCCTACCACCTGGGTCGAGGGGCTTCCCGTTTCAGAGACTCTCCCCCGACATTATCGTACCTCCGCCGCTTACTTGGAGGTCGTCGCCGAACTGGAAGACAGGCACTTCCACGGCGAATTTTTGCTAAAAGAGGGGATTCTTTCCACGTTCGGTCTTAGCCCAAGCCCTGTTCCTCCTTTACCTAACGCTGGTAAGTCTTCCGATGTCTGCCAAGTATATCCCTTAGTCATGCTTGAGCCCGCTTTGCTTTCGCAGTCTCCCTACTGCTAGCTACGACCCTGAAGAAAGGTTTCAGGCTAGAGCGGGCCGAGCTACGGGCGCGGGTTGCTTCTGCGTTAGCCGCTAGAGAAGGCACGATGGCAGAGGTTACCCCCAGTAACCCGACCCCGACCACACCGGGGTCGGTTCCTACTGCCTCCAAGGCCGCTCCTTTCCCAACTATCCAACCACGCCTTTCTCCCCCGCGCCGACGAGCCTCCTCGCCCGTAGGGGGCCTGTGCCGCCCCTCTTCCAGTAAACCCCTAGAGAAGAAGAAAAAGAGGGTGGCTCCCGACTCAGAAGCCCACTCTGCTTCTCGGGGAAAGCAGGGGAAGAAAAAGAGAAAGAGAGCAGCTCTGGAGCCAGAGGCTCGCTCTGCTTCTTGGGTCGTTGTTCCGTACGTGGCCCCTACCGCGGACTTTCCGCCCGCCATCCCCGTTGGAGATTCCCCGGTTTGCCTGCCAGCCATCTTTGGCGCCGTTGCCCCCACCCCCGAGACCTTGGTGGATCCTTCCGTCAGCATGTCACCTGTCAACCCTTCTGCCACTTCCCATACTTCGGACGCCCTAATGGATGACCCTTCCGGCGCCCCTTCTGCAGAGGGTCCGATGGAGGACCAAGTGATATATCTCTCGGTGCCTTCCCAGGTGAACCGTCGCCTCGAAATTCCCTCGGGCGATCTGCCCGAGCACCACCAGGATCTGCGCTTGTACGGGTTTGTGGCCAATCGCTACGCCCAAGGACTTGAGGAATCCTGCTTTCGGGACTCCTGCAACAAAGCCGATGCCTTTTTCCTTAAGGCCACTCAGGTATGTACAGTAGGCTTAGGCCTTATACTGCATTTTTTTCCCTTTTGTCTCTGTGGAATGATGTTTCTCTGGTAGTTTTTCGGAGATTGTCACGGTGTCTCTATGTCGCTCCTAGCCCAGGGCTCGGCTCGGGCTGAGGCCGAGAGGGAGGTGCAACGCTTGCGAACGCAGCTGGCGCACTCCCAATTAATTGCTGATGAGCCTACCCTGAACCACCTACGAGAGGAGGTTCAAAAGCTGCAGGATCAGCTAGCTCGGTCGAAGGAACACCTCGAAGTGGCGCGCGGCCAGCTCGAGACGGCGCAGAAGACCACTTCCCAAGCAAACATCAGGCTTTCTACTCTGAAGCACGCCGAGCGAAAAGCGCGGGCCCTTCAAGCGGATGCCCAGGCCGAGTCGACCCGGGCGAAGTCTGACCTTCAAGAGGCATCAGCTGCTATTGAATCTCTTCGGGCTCAACTGGGCACCAAAGAGGCTGCTGCATTGGCCCAGTCGCAAAGGATACTTGAGCTATCCGAGGAGCGCTCCTCCCAATAGCAGTTGCTGCATGCTCAAGAGGAGGAGCTTGAGCGGCTACGAAAGGAGAGGTCTGAGTGGGAAATCGTTCGTTCAGAGCTGGCAGAGCTACGCTCCCGCAGGGAGACCGAACAAGCCGAATAGGAAACAGCTAAGTCCGAGCTGATGACGCTCCGAGCCTACAAGGAGACTGAAGAGTCCCGACGGGAGCAATACAGGCTCGAGTGCATCAACGACTCTGCCCACAGGGTTGAAATTGCAAAACGGTTCATGGATGTCATGGAGCCGCAAGGGCTAAACATAGTCCGCCGACTTAGGTTTGGCGGGTATCTGTCTCCCAATGTGCCTCCCACGACCGTGAACCTGGAGGACATGTGCGAGGACCTGCCTGACGTGACCGACGAGCCCTTCATGTGAAGGTTGAACCATTTGTATCTTTTGCTTCTCCTTATTGCCCTCTTGAGAGGGTGAAAGATTCGGGGTGATGTAGCATCCGCGCCTCGCTAACTGGAATCTCTTTATTCCCCTTTCAAAGTATTCAAGGCATGTTTCCTTCGTGAGACTATTGACGATCACCAGGATTTCCGAATGACGTATCTCGATCGGGGTATTGCCCCCTGCACAAATCGCTTGACCACTTGGTCGAGCTGGAAACAGGGAAACGTGGTTCGTCGTGCCAGTGGCCTAGCCCCCAAAACCCAAGGACGGGAAGGAGCTTGTTCATTTATGAGAACCTCCGTGCGCCCGTCCCATCGGGGTGATTCGTATCTCAATCTCTAACGCCTGCTTTAATGAGTGACGGGATAGGGCTTGAATGACGTGATGTATCGATCAGTGAAACGTCCGTCGCTAGTCATAAGCGCCTTGGGCATCGAGCAGCCCTTTTTCATTTACTCTGGATCTACCACCTTTCCCCGCCTTCCTCTCGTGCGCCTGACCGTTCGATCATTCGGCTTACCGAGGTCCCTTGTGAATGGCTACGATATGTTTCCTCTGTTGGGACCGGGTGCATGTTGACAAGGATACGAGTTCGTAAAATTTTAAATTTTTACGTGCAGCGGAAGAATTTGCATAAAATAATTTCCTAAATTATTTTAACTTCGTATCTAGCATGCAACCTTATGGTGTATTGACATAATCATAAAATAAAACTTTGCAGAAAAGTAAACTAATTTACATTATACCTTCCTTAACTCGAAGAAAGGGACGAGATCCAACCGTAGCGTCCCTTGGAAGCTCCGCCCCTATTAGCGTCCACGCCGAGTTCTCTTCGGGATGATTTCGCAAAGTCACGAGTTTTGTGCCGACGAGAACTACTAGATTCTCTATAGGCACAACAAAGAAGAACAAGAGAAAAGTATGGAAACTAACCAAGAAGAAACGGAATCTAAATTTCTGGAAGAGAGGAGTCGCTATCCGCTTCTTCTTCTTCTTGTTTGGTTTCTCCTTCTTCTTGAAGCTCACGGCAACTCCTTGGTGTTGATAGGGTGCGCCGGCCCTAGGTGGAGCAATGGGCGCCGGCCCTAATGTGAGCAAAGGGCGCCGGCCCTAAGGGGAAGGAGAGGGAGAAGAGAATAAGAGAGAGGGAGAGAGGAAGCTACTAATCTCGATTAGTGATTAGGAATAAGGGTTTGCCTTTGGTTCCTTTATATAGTAGCAACTCCCTTGCTAAGTCTACCTCTTAACAAAATTAATGGAATTAGTTATAAGAAATTTATCTTATAAATTCTCATATTAATTATTCCGTTTAAGCCGAGTCTTATTATAACTAATTTATAATAAAACAAATTCTTCTTCTCTTTAAATTATGGAATAAATTTTATAAGAAATTTATAAACTTTCTTATTATGGAAAAATCAATTGATAATTGATTTTATAAAATTAAAATAAACCAATTCATGGATTATTTTAACTTCCATAAAAAGAATAAATTTCTATAAATTTCTTTATACAAATTTATTTATCCATAATTTATAAAACAAATCGCGCTAGATTTATTTTATTAATTAAACCAAAATTAATTGGTTTTCTCCCTCTATTGTGGCCGACCAACCAAGGGGGTTTGGCACCCTCCTTGGCCGGCCAATCAAGCCCCACCAAGCGCGAATTAAACTCATTTAATTCGCCCAATAAGCCTTCAAAAGACTTAGTCAATTTTAGCTTCCATTGCGCCTCTGATTAACTCAGATTCGACTTATTTCTCATGATCGAAAAATCTAATTTTCAACTCGTTTTAAATCCCTCGGATTACTCGTAGTGCGTGTGACTAAATAGGCTTTCGATTTATGTTGGCCGTCTATAATCAACCAATTATAGAACGATCATGAGTGGCACCTAGTAGTACATCATGATCCCCAATTAATCGAAAGATCAACGGTTTGACCTCAGAAGAAATTATTCTGAAACCCTTCAGCAGCTCTAATGAATCATGCCTCATTCCCTTCACCACCTTACACCCACTTGGTTCAGGACACAGTCAATGGTGTCAGTCCCCACTAGGCTGACTACGTCACACCTAGCTCAAGTAGTGTCTTTCTCGTCCTTTGGATTTCTAATTACTCTCATGTATTTTAGAGACTCTCACTCTAAACATGATATACTCTAGCCAGAGGTTTTGAGTAACAATCCGACGATAGGCCTGGGTATACATCTCCTCGCAAGGAGTGGTGAATCCTTTGTAGGCTGTTCAAACATCTTCGGGCACTTCGGCTTATACCCGATCATCCTGGGTCCACACCTCCTTGGAGATGCTTGCTTAAGATGTCAAAGTATAAGTCTCCATGACCAAGATGAATTGAACACCGCAAGTCAAAGGAACATCGCACTTAAGCCGCAGTAAGAACTTCATTGACATATCTACATGTAGATTCCCATATGAAGTTTTACAGCTAGTCACTCCAATGAACTAGTTCCCTTAACTAGCATCCATGTTTATCTCCGGACATCCCAATGTCACCAGCCAGTGAAAATCAGCTGATTAGAGAATAACCCATGCTAGTCTCAACAGAATTGATAATGTCCGTATTTATCAATTCATCGACTAGGGATATTTCCAACACTTCACATTTGTACATTTAGAGATAATCACTAGTTGTGATCCCATCACAAATTCTCTTATGCTGTGAATTGTATGACGGACATTCAGTAGATGAGTTTAACATCCCAATCAAATACACAAACATATATACTCAAATAGTGAATTTTTATTTATTAAAATAAATATTTACAATCATAAGGCGATTGCCTTATGACACTTCTCTCATATCACTAACAAACTCCCACTTGGCCTAATGCCAATCGCTACGGTATCCAATACCACAGGCTCTAACATGACCCTCAAACTTGTTTTGAGGCAAGGCCTTAGTTAAAGGATCCGCTAAATTCCTTTCAGTGGGGATTTTTTCAATTTGTATGTCATTCCTACTTATAATCTCTCTGATCAGATGATAGCGTCGAAGCACGTGTTTGGATCGTTGATGAGACCTTGGTTCCTTTGTGTAACGCCCCAAAATTCCCATTTTTAGTTCTTAAAGTCCTTAGAATTATTTGAAAATGGTTTAGAAATATTCTAGACATTTTTAGGGATTTTTAGAATATTTTTATGGAATTTTTCGAGTCCGTTTAGTATTTTAAAAAGGAAGAAAAAAAAAGAAAAAAAAAGGGAAAAAGGAAAAAAAACCACTTAAGGGCAGCCGGGCGTTCGAACCCGCGACCACCACGAGACGAGCGCGAGCGCAAACCAGCTGGGCTAGGGTATCAAGCACAACAAGGGATGGAGAGAAGTATATTTAAGGGGTAGTTAGGTCGATCCGCCCCATAGGTATAAATAGATGATTAAAGAGAGAAGTTTTATTTTTTCTCAAACCCTCTCCCTCTCCCAAGTTGCGCCGACCCCTCTCCCTCTCCTCTCTTGTGCGCACGCCACACCAAGCCCTAGAGGGCCGGCCAAAGCTCTTCTCCAAGAGATATTCCTATATTCGGGATCCCCGCGACGAGAGGAACGCGTAGGCGTGAAGAATTCTCCGAGATCTCAAGTTTCTCCCGAGCTCTAGACGTCAATCTTGGTTGTAAGTCCAAGATATCAATGTAAGTACTGCTCACCTGCAGTAAGAGGCGGGTTTTCCGCGAGAATTTCCTTTAAAAGTTTTAAAAGAGATAGTTTCTTTAGTTTATGATTCTTTGGCATGTGATATTAGTTCATTATATGTTTGTATAAGTTGATTAAGCACCCTATATGAGATTAGGGCTAAGTAAAGTTATGAGAAAAGAAAAGAGAAGTTAAAGATAAGAAAAGAAAAGGCCAAGGCCTTAAGAAATCCCCAAAAGTCAAGACTTAGGGATTTTAGCACGCAAGGTGCTCGAGAAAATGCCAAGGCATTTACAGATAAGAAAGAAAAGCTATTTTATTTTCTAAGGCCAGTACCCGGCGTCCAAGGGCGTCGTTAAAGAAATCCAGGTGTCCAATTCCAAGGTCTTGGCCCTGGTAAAGCAAGGTCTGCTCTATTAGGATTGGTGGCTCGCTACCCCAACCTTTTAGGGAACGCGCATATGAGATGGTACTTACGTCTTCAGTGGATCCAAGTGATTATTATTTTAAAGTATATGCTTTAGCAAAGTTTCGAAAGTTTAAGAAAGTTTTCAAAAGTTAAAGAACAGCTAAAGTTTCAAGTTGAGCCAAGAAAAGTAAATTGAGATTTATTATTGCTTGAGTATGTCAATCGTCAGCGGGGGGGGGGGGGGGTCGGCCTGCATAGGGTCGTCCATCGTATCATCATCAGCAACAACCGACCCAGGTGCAGCACTACCAGAAGGTGCATGTTAGGATCGATTCCGTACGCTAGAGGGGGTGAATAGCGTTTCTTGAATCTTTTTGTACCTACGTTGTTAGTTGCGCAGTAGAAATAAATAATAAGTACAAACAACGCTAACAAACCGTATTTAGTTGGTATCCACCCTGACCGGGTGACTAATCCAACAATCTGTTTGTTGATCACTCCCCGGATAACCTCCGGCTATCACGTGTCGCTCCTTGTGGGTGGAGAAACCTCACCACAACACCAACCAAAGCTCTGGACACGAAGACTACTAACTTGCCCTTAACCAAGACAAGTTTCGTCAAGAAACTCAGCCACCACGACGTCCTCTTTAAAAGGACTCGGGGCTGATTTCTCGCTACCAGTCGACTGCCCCCAGGTGCCAGCCAAATTCGACTGTTACACCCCAACATTCGAATTTTAGCCAGCTCACCAGCCGCTACCAGTCGACTACCCCAAGGGCAGTCGACTGGTCCCAAGGCTGAGACCTTTCTGTGAGTTCCATCAGTCAACTGCCCCCAGGCCAGTCGACTGGTCTACTCACCCACCTAAGGTTACCTATCCTGAGTACATTCCACTCCGCACTCAACCCCTAGGATTTCCCGAGTACAATCACACTGCACTCGTACCCTCACGACTCGACTGACTCCTCCTCCGCAGCCTCGACTGTTGCCTTCGCGCCCTCTTCATCTTCGGCCCTAGTCCCTCAGATGCGCACGCAAGCCTCCAACTTGCCTCCATGCCACCCTTCACGTACGCCTCGAAGTCCGCGCCCATCAGCTCATCGTCCCTACACTCCATGGTCCCTCAGATGCGTACGCCAGCCTCCAGCTGGCCTCCATGCCATCCTTCACCGTACTGAGGCCGTTTAGTCATGTCCATATGCGTAACCTGTACAACCTGCACACTCAACATATGCATATCAAATACAAGGGTAAACCTAACTTAAACCCTTTGCCCAAACATCAAAACCCATGGTCACTCCGGATCATCTTAGGGTCGATTGCTCCAATAATCTCCCCCTTTTTGATGTTTGGCAATACGTTTAAGTTAGGGAAATAAGATAGTAGTCAAATAACAAAATAATGCATATGCAATGTAAAAATGGATCCTATCCCATGGCATCCCACACCTAACCCTCCAAGTTAGGACTTTTTCACATCTAACTTCCCAAGTTAGGCATTTTCACCAAAACGGGCTTTTTAATGCTTCTCCAAAGCTCCCCCCTACATTGGACTTACAAAGGCTTTTTAAGAACCTCTCCAAGGTTCCCCTTACGCCAAGAATGGACCAACCATGCTCCCCCTTAATCTTAATTCCCCCTAAACCTAGGGTTTCTAGCAAAGGTGTGTTTGGTTCCCCAACTTAAACCTAACACTTCTCCCCCTTTGCCTAACATCAAAAAGAACCCAACAATATCTCAATTATCGGTTCTTTTAATCCCCAATGACCATAAACAATGTGTACTAATCCTCCATACACTTGTTTTGCATCATTTGGACCCCAAACCAGCTGCTGATACAAAAATCAGCCCTGACCAGTCGACTGGCAAAATGGCAGTCGACTGATACTCTGAAAATCTAAAATTTCAGCATTTCTGACGAAATTCAGAAATGCGCCAAAAATTTCACAAATCTCCAAAAATTTCCAAATTTTGTGGAGAGGTTTGTGGTACCCATATCTACTTCGGAAAAATACTTTCCAAAATGTATCTGTCACCATTCCCATGTTTGACACAAAACTCAAAAACTAGCAAAAAGGTTCACTCAACCCTTAACCAAAAGTCCTAGTTTTGGTTTCCCCTTGATGTCTTTGCCCATACCACCCCACAATGCATCCCTAACATTGATTTACATGACAATTACACACCAAAAACCAATTTTCATGCAATATGACCCCAATGTCATATTTCCATGAATGAAACTTAAAAACACCGTGCCGAAACCCAAGAATTGAGACTCAAGTCCATCTCCAATTCTTTTGGCACACTCCATGGTCCATCTAGACCTCTAGGAACACCCCCTCCCAAGGTCCATTCACCATATATCCCAAAGGCTCTTAGAGCTCCCCCTTGAGCTCTTAGCCCTAGCCACCTCCCTAGGTGACTCAACCATCACTAAGCCACATTGGTGTTCCACCGGTGATTCTTGGCCTACAAATTTGACACACTTAACCTTAGACACCTTATCTTGGTTAAGTCATCCTTTTTCCTTTTAAATGGCATCCCCTTGCCATTTTTTGACTCCCCCTTCTTGCCATGATCATATGCTACCCTAGCATATTTCTTTCCCTTGGCATGGGAGACCTTAGATCGGTATCCTAGACCCGATCTATCATTGGTGCGGTTTAACCCACCCAACAACATATCTAAACCCTTAGATCCAATAGTGAATCTCTCTAGGGTTTTCTCTAATTTATCAAGCTTTTCCCTTAAAGCTTGATTTTCCCTTTCTAGGTTCCTAAACCTAGAATCCATATGTCCACTTTGGACATTCCTAGACCTACCCATTTCTCTAGGCATATTTCTTCCCCTCTTGGGGTTAATGCCTTGGTCCTTAGCTCTATAGGTCTTTGATTTACCATGATGCATGCTTTTCTTAGGATATGTATCTACCTTGTTATCCTTATTCCTATCATGATATTTAAAACCATGGTTATGCACAAAAAGACAGTTTTCATGAAATCTAGCATGCTTGGATGAATGATTTGCATTATTTCTAATATTCATGGATGGGTAATTGGCATGATTCTTAGCATTCATGGAGGAACTTAAATATGAATGGCAATTTAATCTAGGGTTAGGAATTACCTCCCTTACCCTTGTAGTCCCTCCTTGATATGGGCTCCTTCTCTTCTTTCTTTCTTCTTTCTCCCATCTTCTTAGATGCTCCATTTTCTTTATTTCACCTTCCTTTAGGCACATGGTGTGGTAGTGCCCTATCTCACCACATGTGAAGCATCTAATCTTCATTTTTCTCTCTTGGGCTCCTCCATTCCTACAATTCATGTTAGATTTTAATCGAATGGACCCGAGTTTAGAGAGTACCTCCTTTTTACCTTTTGGGCACTTATCCTTGTAGTGTCTCTTTTTATTGCAACCAAAGCATATAATGTGATCTTTGTTCCTTGCTTTGGTGGAGGTTGAGACTTCTTCAACTTTGGATGATGTGGATGCCTCCTCTTGATTCGGCATAGAAGTGGATCTCTCCTCCCCCTCAATCCTTGAGGTGGAGACCTCTTCCTCTTCTTCTCTAGAGGAGGTTGACGATTCTTCACTTTCTTCTTCCTCTTCTTGAATCACGGGGCTTTTCTCCTTAAGCTCTTGAATTTTTGTAGGAGTCTCATGATACTCTTTCACCTTGCTCCATAATTCACATGCACTTTGATATGACCCTACACAACTCAAGATATCGTTAGGTAATATATCAACCAAAATATTTGTTACCTTCTCATTGGCCTGGAATTGTTCTTGTTGCTCTTTGCCCCAATATCTAGGACGAAGCTTCTTCCCGTGCTTGTCCTTTGGAACTTCGAAGGGCTCTTCAAGCGCAATTCGACATGCCCAATCCATTCCGAACCACGTCTCGATCCTCGCCTTCCAATATGCAAAATCTTCACTGTTGTAGGCCGGTGGTGTGTAGATCTCGTCCCCAAGTGGACCTTCACCTTCCATTTCCTCTAGCATATGCTCCCTTGGCGGTTAGTCCGATCAAGAGCGGTCTTTCGCTCTGATACCAATTGTTAGGATCGATTTCGTACGCTAGAGGGGGGTGAATAGCGTTTCTTGAATCTTTTTGTACCTACGTTGTTAGTTGCGCAGTGGAAATAAATAATAAGTACAAACAACGCTAACAAACCGTATTTAGTTGGTATCCACCCCGACCGGGTGACTAATCCAACAATCTGTTTGTTGATCACTCCCCGGATAACCTCCGACTATCACGTGTCGCTCCTTGTGGGTGGAGAAACCTCACTACAACACCAACCAAAGCTCTGGACACGAAGACTACTAACTTGCCCTTAACCAAGACAAGTTTCGTCAAGAAACTCAGCCACCACGACGTCCTCTTTAAATAGGACTCGGGGCTGATTTCTCGCTACCAGTCGACTGCCCCCAGGGCAGTCGACTGGTGTCAGCCAAATTCGACCGTTACACCCCAACGTTCGAATTTTAGCCAGCTCACCAGCCGCTACCAGTCGACTGCCCCAAGGGCAGTCGACTGGTCCCAAGGCTGAGACCTTTCTGTGAGTTCCATCAGTCGACTGCCCCCAGGCCAGTCGACTGGTCTACTCACCCACCTAAGGTTACCCATCCTGAGTACATTCTGTTGGGGTTGCAAGGTTGCAAACATAGTCCCACATCGAAAACACATGAGAAAGATCATAGGCTTATAAGGGAAAATGATATCTCCATTGGCGTGAGGCCTTTTGGGAGAGCCCAAGAGCAAAACCATGAGGGCTAAGGCCCAAAGTGGACAATATCATGTCATTGTGGAGATATCTAAATTCCTTTTGGTCCTAACAAATGGTATCAGAGCAGGTCGCTCTTCACCGGACTAACCACCGGAAGAAGCACGAGCTAGAGTCATGATCCAGATCTAACCATGTGGGTTAAGCCTTAAATAAAGGATGTGTGGGCTCCCGTGTCTTGATCAAGAGGACCAGACACCAGGCAGAGAAGTCCTAGTTGTGGCTAGGCGGTGAAGTCCTAGTAGGTTGGTTGGACCGAGGGGCAGAAAGTCCTAGTTGCGGCTAGGCGGTGAAGTCCTAGTAGGTCGGGTGGACCGAGGGGCAAAAAGTCCTGGTGGGTTGAGGATCAGACATCAAACGGAAAGGGTTTCCGCTTGAGGGGGGCTTCTGGTCCTTTGTTTGAGGGGGGATTGTTGGGGTTGCAAGGTTGCAAACATAGTCCCACATCGAAAACACATGAGAAAGATCATAGGCTTATAAGGGAAAAAGATATCTCCATTGGCGTGAGGCCTTTTGGGAGAGCCCAAGAGCAAAACCATGAGGGCTAAGGCCCAAAGTGGACAATATCATGTCATTGTGGAGATATCTAAATTCCTTTTGGTCCTAACACATTCCACTCCGCACTCAAACCCTAGGATTTCCCGAGTACAATCACACTGCACTCGTACCCTCACGACTCGACTGACTCCTCCTCCGCAGCCTCGATTGTTGCCTTCGTGCCCTCTTCATATTCGGCCCTTGTCCCTCGGATGCGCACGCAAGCCTCCAGCTTGCCTCCATGCCACCCTTCACGTACGCCTCGAAGTCCGCGCCCATCAGCTCATCGTCCCTGCACTCCATGGTCCCTCAGATGCGCACGCCAGCCTCCAGCTGGCCTCCATGCCATCCTTCACCATACTGAGGTCGTCTAGTCATGTCCATATGCGTAACCTGTACAACCTGCACACTCAACATACGCATATCAAATACAAGGGTAAACTTAACTTAAGCCCTTTGCCCAAATATCAAAACCTATGGTCACTCCGGATCATCTTAGGGTCGATTGCTCCAATAGTGCATCCCATGGAAATTGTGTCGGCGCCACTCATCGTACCATGTCTGCTGCAGTGTACGGACCTCGGAGACCTCAGTCTCTATCGCAGTCAGCCGGTGATCGAAAGATCGGAAATCTGAGCGGATCTCCTCCCTATAGAGCTCTCTCAGGTGAATGTCCTCCTGAAGGGTTCGATCTAACTCAGATATCTGCCAACGTAGGTCCAGATCTGACTCATAGTCGTAGTCAGCAGCAGCATAGGCAGCAGGAGCCTCCTGGGGTGTAGCATCTGTAGGCGCCTGAATGTGTGGACCTCCCCTCGGTAGCTCGCCGAGACCTCTCCTATCCTTCCAAACCAAAGCCCTATTGTGGCCCCGGATGATGATACCGGACTTGGCAATTGCCCGCCAGCCAAGTCTGCAATCCTGTCGGACCATGGGCACAGTCCTGCCCTTGGTGACATCAACACCCACTGACATAAGCAAGTCGGTGATGACATGACCAAATGGCATATAGATTGTGCGGCGGCTCGGCTCTCTATAAGATAGAATGGACTGAAAAATGCTCTCCATGATATCGAAATCCATGCGGCGGTGCATGCCGTAGAGCATCAAGCAATGATAGGGTCGGATCTCGGCTAAGGGCTTGGAAGTGATTGGAAGGATACAGTTTGTGATAATCTTGAACAAGATGTAATCAACAGGAGAGAGACGTAGAGCTGCAAAGGTGGGAAAATCAGGACCCAACTCATCGAGACCATCTGGTCGAGGCTGGCCAAAGAAATACTGATAAATAGAGTCTGGGGTAACGTCCGTAAAAGGAGCCAATAGAGGGTCAGGGAGCTCGGGATAAATCAAATACAGGTTAGGCGATCGTCGACCGCCCAAATACTCTGCTAGAATCTCATAAGAGAAATCAAGAGTTCTCTTTGCTACGCGAGTGGTGAATTTGAAACCCCCCTGAGGTCCTTGCTGAAGGTTGTTGTAGAACTCAGAAACAAGGTCATAATTGATAGTCATTTCAAGAGAAAGGAGAAAGCCAAGATTGTAGTAAGTGACTATCTCGATGATTGAGGGGCAGTGCTCGGTCAAAAAGGGAACATCAATTGAATGGAAGTTAAGTAACTTGAAGGTCCTGGACTGAAAAGCTTGCTCGCAGGAAGCATTGGGAAAGCGAGAACTGGAGGAAGGCTGAGGCCTTCGGGAGGGCGCAGATGAAGAAGGGGCTTTGCCCTTCGAACTGCCCTCTACGGGTTCTTTTCCCTTAGACAATCTTCTAAAGAATTTGAATTGGTCATGGTAATAATTTGAGTCAAATGAAATGAATCAAGTGATCATGATCGTGAAGTATAATCAAACAACATAGGAATTGATCATTTGAACATAGGTTTAATCAAAGAACCAAGATTGATCACGGGAATAATAATCAAAGAATCATAAGGTAAGACATTGATCAAAGTGATTAGATTTAATCAGAGGAGCAAGATTTGATCATAGAGAGATAATCATAAGGTAAGACATTGATCAGAGATGAGACATGGCAAGGAAGGGTCACGGCCAAAACATGAGGTCACGGCACAACACCAAAACATGGTTAGCTTCAAATATATAATCTATGAACTGATCCGAAAAAAAAACTTACTTGGGTGCCATTGAACAGTTGGTTGAGAGGAAATTCCTTTCTGAACCTTGCGCAAGGAGGGATCGTAACACAGAGGAGAAGCTTGAAGCTCGCAGTTACGAACAACACCAACAGCAAGAAGAAGAACTCTCGCGCAGAGAAGATTGCAAGGGATCACGCAGGAAGAAAGACAACACAGAGACGCTCACGCGCAAGAGGAAGGAAGATCGCACGCGCAGGAGAAAGCTTCGGCGCTGAGGGGGTATTTGGTCGGCTAGGGCTTGGGAAGTGAAGGAATACGTGATTAAATCGGTTGGTGGATCGGTCCACCAACCGCACTTTAATGCAGTTGAACGGATCACCGTTCGATCTGGAAGCGCCCAGACCGATCAGGCTCCAGCCTGATCGGACTGGCCTGATCCTGATCGGTCGGGTGACCGATCAGGCAGGCCCCTGATCGATCGGCTGATCGATCAGGGAGTGATTAGTAGACTCGAGAGGCTTACTATGAACGCCCTGATAGGTCTGTGGACCGATCCCCACAGGGCGCCAGATCAGTCCGGGGACCGCTCCCGGCTCACACAGAATGGTTGAGCAGAATTTCGCAAAGTCTCTGTGCCCCCTCTGATCGGTCTGTGGACCGATCACCACAGGAGAGAGCCAGATCGGTCCTGAGGCCGATCAGCCATACTCCTGACCGGTCCGGTGACCGATCAGGGTTCCTGATACTCCCTGATATGATCTGAAACTTTCAGTTTCAGACTTCACACAATTTCTGAAGGGATCTGATGAAGGATATCGATCTTGGAAGTGATCCCTTGACTATAATTGATCCCTAAACAAGAATCAAAGATCCTTATGGTTTAAACAAAACACTTTGCTCCACCCGAGTGGTGTCAAATTCAATCAACAATCACTCAAGCAAATTCAACCAAGTTTGTCCCAAATTCAAGTTTCCAATCAAGTTTCCTTGATTGGAATGTCCAAGTATGATCATGGAGCCAAATACACATATGATATGCATTGATTTTCCCCATACTTGATCACCGAAGTGATTTTTATCTCGTCAACTAAATTTCTCAAGGGATGCATTAACATTTTAAGAAATTGAGTTGATCCTAACATCTCACCCCATTTCTAGCAAACAAAAATGTTTTGGTAAACCTTATAGTTTGTGTGAGATGTCCCCAAAGTTACCCAATTGTATCCCAACAAATAGAACTAATCATGAAGGATTTTGAATGCAATTTGATGTTTATGAAGCGCGACACATTCCCAACTCTCTTCGTAAGAAGCTAAACTCGTTTTCGGGGAGTGGTTTAGTAAAAATGTCAGCTAAATTCGATTTGGACTCTACATGTGAGAGTACAATATCTCCTCTAGTAACATGATCCCTAATGAAGTGGTGACGCACTTCAATATGTTTGGTCCTAGAATGATGGACTGGATTCTTTGTTAGGTTAATTGTGCTAATGTTGTCACACAACACTTGCACACCTTTGTATTTTAATCCATAGTCCTCTAGAGTATGGATCATCCACAACAATTGTGATACGTTCTCTCCCATGGCGATATATTCTGCCTCGGTCGTGGAGAGAGCAACACAATGTTGCTTCTGACTTGACCAACTAACTAAAGAGGATCCTAAAAATTGGCAACCCCCACTTGTACTTTTCCGATCCAACTTACATCCAGCGTAGTCAGAATTGGTATAGCCAATCAGATCAAATGATTCGGTATGGGGGTACCAAAGACCAACTCCAATTGTGCCTTTAAGGTATCTCAAAATTCTCTTGACAGTAATCAAGTGAGATTCCTTGGCACAAACTTGATACCTGGCACAAATACCCACAGCAAAAAGTATATCAGGTCGACTAGCTGTGAGGTATAGTAGACTACCTATCATGCTTCGATATTGAGTCAAATCAACCGGTTTACCACTCTCATTATTGTCTAATCTTGTGTTTATAGCCATAGGAGTGGTTATCTCTTTTGAATCACTCATATTAAATTTACGAAGTATTTCTTGTGTGTATTTCAATTGGTGCACATGGATCCCATCACGAATTTGCTTGATTTCAAATCCTAGGAAGAAAGTTAACTCTCCCACTAGACTCATTTCAAATTGACTCTCCATGTGTCCAATGAATTCATTCAAATAGCCCCTGTTGTTCGAGCCACAAATAATGTCATCGACATATACTTGGGCTACAAAGATATTGTCACCATCTCTCCGTAGAAATAATGTAGGGTCTATTTGGCCTCTAACAAAGCCTTTTTCAATTAAGAATGTCGACAACCACTCATACCAAGCTCGGGGTGCTTGTTTAAGGTCATACAGTGCCTTTTTGAGCTTGAACACGTGGTTTGGAAATTCTATACCCTCAAACCCCGGTGGTTGTTCTACATTGACCTCTTCTCTAATTAAACCATTTAGGAAGGCCGATTTGACGTCCATTTGATATAGCTTGAAACCACGATGTGCTGCAAATGCAAGCATCAATCCGATGGACTCTAATCGTGCCACGGGAGCATAGGTCTCATCATAGTCAAGGCCTTCAACTTGACTGTAGCCCTTGGCTACCAAGCGTGCCTTGTTTCTAATGATTTCTCCCTTATGGTTCAATTTATTTTTGAAGACCCATTTGGTTCTAATGATGGTGGTCTTCTTAGGTCTAGGGACTAAGTCGCAAACTTGACTTCTTTCGAATTGACCTAGTTCATCTTGCATTGCAATGATCCAATCGGGATTATTTAATGCTTCATCAATTTTCCTAGGTTCAATTTCGGAAATTAGGGCAACTTCATTAGCCTCATTCCTGAAGAATGATCTAGTCCTAACCCCATGATGGATGTCTCCAACAATTTGGTCTTGGGGATGACTAGAGGCTAACCTAGTTTGCCTTGGTGTTGGTGGTGCTTCTTGAATGATTTCACTAGACACAAGCTCAGCCTCAGGATCCAGCTGAACCATGGGTTGTGTAGGCTCACCGTCATCGGATTCATCACCATCAACAACATTTGGACTTTCATTCAAACTTAGTCTCCTAAGTTCGAATTGAACTTCATCTTCTGGTTGCCCATTGACTTTCGGAATTTCTTCAAAGACAACATCAGAAGATTCTTCGACTAATCTAGATTTCTTGTTGTAGACTCGATAGGCCTTAGTAACGAGGGAGTACCTGACTAGTATCCCTTCATCAGCCTTTGCCGTGAACTTTCCAAGGTGATCCTTGGTGTTTAGGATGAACACCTTACAACCAAATACCCTAAGATGTTTAACCGTAGGTGGTTTCCCAAACCAAAGTTCATGGGGAGTCTTACTTAGAAATCTATGGATAAGAACTCGGTTTTACACATAGTAAGCTGTGTTTACAGCTTCGGCCCACAAATAACTCGGTAGTGAGTACTCATTGAGCATGCTTCGTGCAACCTCTTGTAGAACACGGTTCTTCCTCTCTACAACACCATTTTGTTGTGGTGTTCTAGGAGTGGAGAACTCATGTCTATACCCTCTATCTTGACAAAATTCTAAAAGCTTTGATTTTGAAATTCACCTCCATGATCACTTCTAATTGTTTTAATTGTTGATGATTTTTCATTTTCAACTCTTCTACAAAAAGAAATAAAAACATCTAAGGTTTGATCCTTATATTTAAGAAAATAAGTCCATGTATATCTAGTAAAATCATCAATGATAACAAAGCAATATCTACTTCCATTCAATGATATGATAGTGCTACAATCAAATAGATCAATGTGAAGTAAATCTAATGCAGTAGAAGTACTTACAGCGCTTTTACCTTTATGTGCAGATTTTGTTTGCTTACCCATTTGACATGCATCATAATGTTTGTCCTTTTCATACTTGATGCTTGGCAA
The DNA here is from genome assembly GCA_024364735.1 of Boesenbergia rotunda. Taxonomy (NCBI): domain Eukaryota; kingdom Viridiplantae; phylum Streptophyta; class Magnoliopsida; order Zingiberales; family Zingiberaceae; genus Boesenbergia; species Boesenbergia rotunda. The sequence goes on along the minus strand of JAGFNQ010001802.1, from coordinate 27,579 downwards.
ACCATGAACCAATCCCTTGTTGGCCAACTTCCGGATATTCTTCATGTTCACATGTGCTAGCCTCCGGTGCCAAAGGGTGGATTCCTCTTCTTTTGACATGAGACACTTAGCTAAAGCATTAATAGAACTTTTAAAGGATACTTGGTAAATGTTGTCTATTCTTGTACCTACTAGTACCGTGTCCAAGTTGTCATGTTGTCTAACTAGATATTGACTTGGTTAGAAATCAACTGTGTAACCCGCATCACACAATTGACTGACACTTAGGAGATTAAATGTCATCCCCTTGACTAGAAGGACATCCTTAATTCTAAGACATTTGGATATTTGAATGTCTCCTATTCCTATGACCTTAAGACTACCATTGTTACCAAATGAAACATTACCTCTACTTTTCCTTTGAAGAGTAGTAAACAGTGATCTATCCCCGGTCATGTGTTTGGAGCATCCACTATCAACGAACCAAGTTGATAGATGCTCCCCCTCAATCATAACCTACACAATTCGAAAAATGAAAGTTGTAGGTACCCAAACTTTGGGACCTAAAGCACCTACTAAACAAGACTTAGGCACCCATGCCTTGACAACTTTCTTTTAAACCTTGGATGTCTTAGATTGTCTCATATCAGTCCTAGACCTCAATGACACAAATGAAGGTTCTTTGGGTCGGTAACCAATACCGGCCCTGTTGTAGACTGCCCTTTGGGCATTCAAGATCATGTCTAGGGTTTTTGAGCTAGTTGAGAACTTCTCAAGAATATTCTTGAGTCTCTCAACTTCACTCTTCATTGATTTGTTTTCTTCTTCTAGCAATTCATCATGCAAATCATCTACATCCTCAACCCTAGAGGATTTCAATTTTTCAACCTCAAGTTTCAATGATTTAATCTCATCCTCTAACATCTCAACATGCAAGTCATCTATGTTATCATCCCTAGAAGACTTCAATTGTTCAATTTCTAATTGCAGTGATTTAACCTTATTTTTCGACTTTTTCAACATATTGGTCAAACATGCAATTGCTCTATAACATTTCTCAAGTTCGGGAGTGGTTACCTCTTCATCATCCGAAGATGATGAAGCCGCGTTTGAGGAGTTGGAAGATTCATCACTGCTTTCTTCTCCAAGAGTCATGAGTGTCACATGCCTTGTGCACTTCTCCTCCTTTTCTTCATCGGATGAACTTGAGGAGGATTCATCCCAAGTGGCCTTCAAGGCCTTCTTCTTCTATGATTTCTCCTCTTTCTTCTTGGATTTCTCCTCCTTCTTCTTTAGCTTTGGGCATTCACTCTTGAAATGCCCTTTCCTACCACACTCAAAGAAAGAAACATTAGACTTATCAACTCTAGCTTCACTAGGGTTACCTTTCCCCTAGAAGCGTCGACCCTTCCTCATCATCCTTTGAACAAATTTGTCATCTCAGAGGAAGAAGACCCGCTGCCATCTTCCTCGGAATCAGATTCGGATTCGGAAGAGAATGAAGATGAAGAGGCATCTTCTCCTTCTTCTTCTTGTTGGATCGTTCCCCTGCAACTAAAGCAATCCCCTTCTCCTTGGGGCCTTTGTTAGCCATTTCATGCAATTTCATTTCACAAAATAGATCATCTAGTTTAACACTTGATAAATCCTTGGAAACTTTGTAAGCATCCACCATGGATGACCACAAAGCATTCCTTGAAAATGCTTTCAACACATACCTCACAAGGTCGCGATTCTCGACCTTTTCATCAATAGAATGAAGACCATTGAGGACTTCCTTGAACCGGCTATGTAGCTCACTTACGGTTTCATTCTCCTTCATGGAGAGATTTTAGAGTTGGCTGAGGAACAAATCCCTCTTGGCGATTCTTGAATCTCGGGTGCCCTCATGGAGTTCTATGAGCTTATTCCACAAGTCTTTTGCACTTGTGAATGTACCAACCTTGATGAGTTGATCTTTGTTTATGCCGCATTGTAGAGTGACCACCGCCTTCGCGTCGGCTTCACTCTTCCGAGTTTGTTCAGCCATCCAACGCCAAGACTCTAGTTCTTTGCCTTCATCATCCTTTGGAGGGGTAAAGCCCTCCTTCACCGCGAACCAAGTGTTGATGTCCATCTTTAAGTAATACTCCATCTTCGATCTTCAATATTGGAAATCTGCGCCATCAAAGAAAGGAGGTCGGGTGGTGCTAAAACCTTCTCTCAATGCCATGGATGATAGCTATAGGTTGTTAATCCGCTTGTACAGAGCCCCAAGCTCTGATACCACTTGTTGGAACACGGATAGCTAGAGAGGGGGGTGAATATAGCCAGACACAAACTTCTTTCGCTTTAGGGTTTCTCTGCACTTCACGGTTAGTAGCACAGCAGCGGAAACAATAGAAACACAGAAGTGCAGAAATGCAGAAAACAAAAACAACTCACAAGATTGCTAACAAGGAGGGTTTACAAGGTTCGGGGATAACTTGCCCCTCCCCTTGGCGTGCCCTTAAGGTGGGCAATCTCTTGATCATCGGCAGATCAAGCCCTGGTGAATACCGAATAAAATGCAACCTCCTTCTCGGTGGAGTAACCTCTCCACAATGTTTCAATCAGAGATATAGTTTTAAGCACAATGAAACATAAGAAAGACCTTACTCAGCACTTAGCACAGACAGGAACACAACAACCTTCTTCCGAGCTCCACCCAGCGATGATCTCACGCAAGAACTCACTTCTTCATGTCTTCTTGCTGATGGACTCACCAAGCCTCTTGTTTCTTCCTCCAAGTGCTCAAGTAAGGGATGGTTGCTTCAAAGATTACAGTTGCTTGCTCAAGATGATGGAACCACAGAACGCACAAGCAACGTGTGGAGAAAACGATCGTGCAGCAAGAACTCAAGCCAGAATCTTTTTCAATGAACTCTACTCTGCTCCTTTTGTTTCTCCACTGAACGCCAGGTGACACCATCTCACTGCAGCCTCCAGCTGCTCACCTACCAATGCTAGCTACCACTGAGCTCTCCCTGGACTCCCTGAGCTTCCCTCAGCCAAGCTCCAATCAGCAGCTCTAGTCTGCAGCTCCAGCCATTGCAACCTGAGATGGAAAACGGACAAACCTGCTCCAAGGGAAGGCCACCATTAACTCTCCTTGAGTGTTTGAATCCTTCCCTGTCACCTGCAGCTTAATCAGAGCATTAGCACAACATATCATTCAGAAAATCAAGTATCAGAGATCAATGCAGAGAATAGGATACGTTCAGACGCAATCAGAGCGTCTGACAGTGCAATTTGAATTAAATTGAACGGTTACCGGACCGATCCAGGGCTAGTGGGTCGGTCACCAGACCGATCCACCGCTTTGCTAGGGCTCCCAGCTCTCGCGGTGACACAAGCCTGATCGGTCACCAGACCGATCAGGTAGCTCCCTGACCGATCAGGCTCAAGCTTGATCGGTCCACTTCTGAGTGAGCAGTAATCGCGGAAGTCATATCCTAAGTCATGGATCGGTCACCAGACCGTTCAGGAGCTGATCAGCGGGGGAACTCATCTCACTGTGAGCTCCCTGATCGGTCCCTAGACCGATCAGGAGCCAAGCAGTAAGGACACTGCCTGCTCACTGATCGGTCACCAGACCGATCAGGAGCCAAGCAGTGAGGCAACAGCCTGCTCCTTGATCGGTCACCAAACCGATCAGGAGCTGCACAGTAGGTTCCCAACCACACTGTGTGCTCCCTGATCGATCACTAGACTGATCAGCCATCGCTGGATCAGTCACCAGACCGATCCACGAAGGAGCAGCGTGTCAACTTCCCTGATCTATCACCAGACCGATCCAGGGACTCAAACCTAACCCTCCAACTTAGGATTTCATCCAACCTAGCCCTCCAAGCTAAGACTTTTTCATCTAACCCTCCAAGTTGTGACTTTTCACCTAACCCTCCAAGTTAGGACTTTTCACCTAGCTCTCCAAGCTAGGACTTTTCACCCAACCCTGTTGGATCGAGAAAACCGATAGAGGGGGGTGAATATCGGAAATCATTTTTCGAAAAAACTTAGAGCAAGTACGCAGCGGAAATTAAAACACAGCACACAGACACAGTCGATTTTACTTGGTTCGGAGCCTGTGTCGACTCCTACTCCAAGGCCCACGGTCGTTGACCGTTTACTTTGGGCAATTCTATATATGGCGCAAAACAGTTTATAATATTTAATTACAAAATAAGTGCACTAAAATAATAATAAAGAAATGCGCTCTTCGTTACCGACGTCCGGAGTGGATTGACTTTTTCGGGGCAGCGGGACGTCGTCGGCTCGAGTTGGAAGGTTTTCGGAGCAACGCACGAGCGCAGAAGAGCTTTGAGACGTTGAGTGATTTGATGTCTGAAGCCTGGGGTCGAGGGCCCTTTATATAGGGCCCGGGGGCGCCCCCCCCCCCACGTGTCCTTCGATCCGCCAAATTCTCGGCCAGCGTCTGATCCCTTTATCTTCGATATCAGCTTTGACCGGGGTGCCCGGAGCGCCCGGAGCGCCCGGAGCGCTCGGGGAGCCCGTATTGACCGGGTCAAAGTGTTATTTGGCTTCGCTGGCTTCTGGATCGAGGCTTGCGCATGGGGGCGCCCGGGATGCAGGGGGCGCCCGGGAGCAGTGGGGGCGCCCGGGAGCACGGGGGCGCCCCGCCCAGCAGCTGTTCGAAGCCTTTTTACTTGACTTGTTTTGTATGCACCTTGGGGGCGCCCGGGACACTCCAGGCGCCCTACTCAGCCATTGCCTCTCTCCTTTGAGGATTTCTGAGCTGCAAACACACGTTCCTTCGGTCCTGCATCCAGGGTTAGTCCAAAACACAACAAGACATTAAAAGGTTAGTTTATACAGCCTTAGCTGTCTTGGTTCTGACTTTGGTCTCCAAAATGGAGCCCTAGGTCGAACCGACGCCTACTGTTCCCTCGACGGGGAACGAGTCCTCACCTACTCCTCTCGAGAGAATTTACCTGATGCCAACCGTTCCTTTGGTTGGACTTTTGCCTGACGGTCCTTTGTCAGGTCTTGGATGTCGAGCTGCCCTTCTCCCGGTGCCTAGCGTTCCTTCTCTAGGGCTTTAGTCCCAGGCTGTCCTTCGCCTGGCGCCTAGTAGTCCTTCGCTAGGGCTTTTTACCCTGGCATTCCTTCGCCAGTGCCTAGCAGTCCTTCGCTAGGGCCTTTCCTGCACACTAGAGTAATTTGTTAGAAAACAGTAAGACTTAACTTTTGACCTATGTTGCCATTATCAAAACACAGGTTTGACTTTGGTGCCTTCTGCACCAACAATCTCCCCCTTTTTGATTTATGGCAACTCTAGTTCAAAAAGTTAAGTTTAAGTAAGCATGAAAAGGTTAAATTTTGTTCCCTCCCCTGGAAGGAATCTCCCCCTAGATTTTTCAAAAATTCGTGGGGATAAACAACTTTACTTGTACTTTGAAAACTTAAGTTTGAGATACTTAGAAATCTTTTAATAACTTAAAAAGTACATAGGAAAGTTTTTGAAGCATGATTTTAGAGTACTTAAAAAGTTTGGAGCTTTAAGTTTTAAGGTACTCAAAAGTTTTTGAAAGTGTTAGCTTAAGTACTTAGTAGGATTTAAAAAGCATAAGTACTTAATAAACTTTGAAACACTTTAATACATTTGGAAAACTTAAGTACTTAATAACACTGTACTTATACAGTTTTTGAAAAACTTAAGCTTAAAGTATTTATAGAAGTTTTAAAAATTTTGACAAGCTTAAGTTAGAAATTTTGAAAGGCTTGAGTACTTAGCAAAATTTTGAAAGCTTAAGTAAAAATTTTGAAAGCTTTTATTAACTTAAGTTCTTTAGTCAATTTTCAAAAATTTAAGTATTTTTGAATAAAAGATAAGAAAATTTTTAAAAACTTTTTGAATAAAGGATAGAGTTAAAAAAATTTTAAGAACTTAAGTACTTTAGTCAATTTTGAAAAGCTTAAGTATTTTTGAATAAAAGATAAGAAAATTTTTGAAAACTTTTTGAATAAAGGATAGAGTTTAAAAAATTTTAATTTTACTTTCTCCTTTCCTTTTAATTTTACTTTTTCCTTTCCTATCTCTCCCCCTTTGTCATATATCAAAACAGATAAATAAAGCAGACATAAGATTGCATAAAGGAAATAAGTAAGGTTTTGCTGTACTGAACCATTTTTAATTCGACTTAAATTAAATTAGTCAATTTTCTCTGTAGGGACCTGTCTAACCCAATTAGCTACTTACTAACTGTTATATACAGTAGTTTTTGCTAGAGTTAGTCAAGTAAAGTGTTTCTGTTCAAGTTAGATTTTCTAAGCTTGACACTTAACTTGATTGCTATGTAAGTTGTATTTAGTGCCCCAATTACTGCAGATGCACTGACTTAAAGCATCTTGAATTAAGGCAAAGACCTAAGCATCTCAACCCTTTCTAGGTTATCAATCAAAAGTACCCTAAGGTGCTTGTGAGATGCTGGCTTCTAAGTCTATAGGTGCATGCAGTTCTAGGGTTAGTGTTGGATCGAGAAATGCGAGAGAGGGGGGGGGTGAATGTCGCAAATCGTTCGGATTTAAAAAGAGCGGGTGCGCAGCGGAAATAAAAGAAACACAGAACAATGCAAACACAGTCGGTTTACTTGGTTCGGAGCCTGGGTCGACTCCTACTCCAAGGCCCACGGTCGTTGACCGTTTTCTGCGGGCAATTCTATAAGTTCGTAAAAGTTTACAAGAAAGATTATAACAAGAACAATTTAGTAAACTTTAAATACAGCTCTTCGTTACCGACGTTCGGTGTAGATCGAAGTTTCGGAGCAGCGGGACGTCATCAGCTTGAGTTGGAAGATTTCTGGAGCATGTCGCGGAAGCAGAAGAGCGCAGAAGTGTCGAAGCAATTGATGCATGAAGAAGGAGGTCGAGGGCCCTTTATATAGGGCCTGGGGGCGCCCTGGTAGACGGGGGCGCCCCCCACGTGGCAGCAGATCCACAAGAGGCGCGGTCGTCGATATATCCCTTAATCCTCGGGATAAGGCCTTGACTGGGGCGCCCTGGACGCTGGGGGCGCCCTGGTTGACTAGTCAAACCTTATCCGCAGCGCTGAGCTGTCCTCGGTAAGGTTTGCGCCACCCTGTGCGCTGGGGGCGCCCTGGGCATGTAGCGCAGACGCGACAGAGTTGTTTTGCAATGGGGGCGCCCGGGACAGCGGGGGCGCCCTGGCTATGTACTGTCGAAGTCTTTCTTGTCTTGTTGTGTTTTGTGTTCACCATGGGGGCGCCCGGGACACTCCGGGCGCCCTGGTCAGCTGTTGCCTCACTCCTTTGAGGCACTCTGAGCTGCAGACACTCGTTCCTTCGGTCCTGCTTCCAGGGTTAGTCCAAAACACAATAAAACAATAAAATAATAGGTTATACAGCCTCAGCTGTCTTGGTTCTGACTTTGGTCTCCAAAATGGAGCCCTAGGTCGAACCGACGCCTAATGTTCCCTCAAGGGGAACGCGTCCTCACCTACTCCTCTCGGGAGAATTTACCTGGTGCCAACCGGATCCTCCAGTTGGACTTTTGCCCGGCAGCCCTTCGCCAGGTCTTGAGTTTCGCCCAGCAGCCCTTCGCCAAGACTTGGTTTTTGCCCAGCAGCCCTTCGCCAGGTCTTGAGTTTCGCCCAGCAGCCCTTCACCAGGACTTGGTTTTTGCCCAGCAGCCCTTCGCCAGGTCTTGAGTTCCTGACAGCCCATCGTCAGGTGCCTAGCATCCCTTCGCTAGGACTTGGTTTTCGCCCAGCAACCCTTCGCCAGGACTTGGTTTCCTGACAGCCCATCGTCAGGTGCCTAGCAGCCCTTCGCTAGGACTTTGTTTCCTGCACTCTCAAGCAGCATTGTTAGACAACAAATAACACTTAACTTTGAATCCTTTGCCAATATCAAAACAAGGTTCGATCTGGTGCTTCCTGCACCAACAATCTCCCCCTTTTTGATTATGGCAACACAATTCAAAGTTAAGGGAAAAGATAGCAGTTTAAGCATAAAGGTTAAGACTAATAAAACATATCAATTCGTAACAGTCTAAACCCAAATGTAATTTGAACAGTGAAAAGAGAGAGAGAAAAAAAATTTCTCATGCTCATTCTCCCCCTGAATAATTAACTTAACTCTTAACTTTGACCTTTCCTCTCCCTTTGACATATATCAAAAACAAGCATGGGTGAACAAGGTATCTAACAGGGATTTATGAGTTTTTCTAAGTGTTTTATGTTTTTGACAAAGTATTTTTCAAGAATCGAGTAAAAGCATTTTCAAAACTTTTTACACTTAGATAATTTACCGTTATGAAAAAATTTCAGGCTTAAAAAAATTTACAACTTTTTATAAGGCAAAAAAAATTTACTTAGGCAAAATTTCCAAGTTTCCAAAAAAAATTTTAACTTTTAGAAAAGGAAACTTTACTTAGAAAATTTTTCAAGAAATTTTTCACGCTTAGAAAATTTTCAAGAAAAGGATTTTTCAGGCTTAACAAGTTTTTAAACTTTGGAGCAAGTACTTTTTAGAAGAATTTGAAAATTAAGTGTCAAGTACTTGATTGAGATAATTAAGTAAAAAAATACCCGTTAAATACTTAAGTACTTAAAAGATTTTGAAAAGAAATTGTGTTTTGAAATATGTTTTGAAAGAAGTTTTGAGAATAAATTTTGTATCAGAGCTTATGAGTTTTGAAAACATAAAAATACTTGGTATAACTCTTAAAAGCATAGCAAAAGCTTAAATTTCCAGATTAAGTCCATTTTGAAGAGTATAAAAAAAATATTTTGTATTTGAAAAAAATTTTGAAAAAAAGTTTTGAAAAGATTTTTCAAGTACTTTTGAGATAAATTATGATTTGAAATGCATACGTACTTTTAGAAAAGTATTAGATTTTTTTTTAAAACAAAATATTTCACTTGACTAGGTTTCTTTTCCAATCTGACACAATCCTAGGAAACCTTGTTAACTACAAGGACATTTCCCTAAGTGTCCTGGAAATTTTCAAACTCAAGTAAATTTTAAAAAAATGATAGTACTTAAAAATATATTCTAAAAAAGTGTGTGAACTTTTGAAGGTTCAATGTTTTACTTAACTTGGTTCATTTTCCAGTCTGAGACCATCCTAGGAAACCTTGTTGACTACAAGGACATTTCCTAAGTGTCCTGGAAATTTTCCAACCTAAGTAAATGTTATTTCGAAAACAATTTCATAAGTCACACAAATTCTAACAAATAGTATTTTGAAAGACTTAGATTTTTGCAAGAGTTTGAAATAAAGCATGTTATTAAATAATTTCTTTAATTTTGACCTCCCCCTAAACTTGACTCAGTCCTGGGAAGCTTGTTGACCACAAGTACTCTTCCTTTGAGTCTTAAGGTTTGAGTCAGATTAGAAAGAACTGTTTAACAAAGACATAAGTAAAAAGAAACTTTTTCTGAAGTTTTTCTTTTGACTTAGACTCCCCCTTAATTTGACACATCCTAGGAGTCCTTGAAGATCATGAAGTGGACCTTTCCTCTGTGTCTTTAGGGTTTGTCAAGATCAAAAGAAGCACTTTTGAACAATCTTCTGAGTATGATAACTTTCAAGGAGATAAATTTTTGAAAACTCAATTTGGAATAATAACACAGTTTAAAAAAAATTGAAATGATAATAATTTTTCCAAAGCGATAGTAATATATTAAGGTTTTTGAATCAACTTTTGAAAACCTTATTTTGAGATAATAATAAGTTTTAGAACATGAGGTTTTTGAAAAATCTGAATTTTTGAAAAAGATTAAGAGGAACTCCCCCTGTATCCGACACAGACTGACTTTATCTAAATTCCTTAAGGGATTTCAGTGTTGAGCAGGTTTGACTATGTTGACTAGGGTTGACTGTTTTGACCAAGTTTGACTCAGTTGATAATGTTTGACAATTAATAACTAAAACAAAACAAGCCCTAGATTATATTTAAAATAAGTCTATCGAGATATTTAACATGAAATTTCATATTAAAAAAAGTGTTAGGAATGAAAAGTAGGGTACAAAAAAAAGGTAAGCTTAAATAACTCTTGCAAACTGAATCATACTTTTAGCTCCTAGATGTCTCACCCAGTTCTATGTGATCAAGCATGTTAACCTTATGGGTTTTGTGAGACAGGTTTGAAGGTAAAAATGATTTTGAAGAAGAGAATGATTAATTTTAAAAAAAATTAATTTTGAAAAAGAAGTGATTAAATTTGAAAAATGTTTGAATTTGATAAAGAAGTGATTAAATTTGAAAAATGTTTGAATTTGAAAAAGACGTGATTAATTTTGAAGAAGAGTTTTGTAAACAAGTTTGAATCTATAATTATTTGAAATTTATGTTAGATTCGAATTTGACAAAAGATAATTTGAATTTGAATTTCAAAAATTGGCTTCCAGGTCTTGGCGAGGCACTAGGCCTTCTTTGGCCTTAGCCTTATGGGATCATCCACCCTTTCCTTGACAAAGCCTTTTAATGAAATTTCATTTTCAAATTAAATTAGGTCATTTTCTGGTCTAACTAGCTTGGGTCTTGGATCGGTAGCTTCGGCTGGTTTCACCAGTCTAAAGAGACCAAGTAGACTTGATCTTATTAGAGGTGATTTCCCCAACGTACTATCATCTCACCTCCTCCCAATACTATGTTTTCAAATTTCAAGTAATTGGTTAAGTCCTTAAGCTATCTAGTCCTATGAATAGCCAAAACAAAACTTCAGATAATGTCATAGTGAGGAGAAATTTCTGGATTTTCTAAGTTTGCAAAATTATTAATCAGTTTTTCTTGTATATCAATTTTAATTTTCAAAGTCTCATTTTCTTGTCTTAACATTTTGAATTTTGACTTTGCTAATATACATGATTTCATTAAGTTATCTAAGCATGCATCCATATCTAAATTTGACCAAGGGAGATTAATTAAACTATCAGTATTCAAGGTAAAGAGTTGATTTGGATGTAAATTACAATTACCCATTTTGGTTGGTTGCCCTGGATCTTTGTAACGTTTATCTGTGCATTCCTCTTTGTAATGCCCAAACTCCTGACACTTGAAGCATTGAATGCGACTCTTGTTCTTTCGTGCTTTTGGAGCTCGTTTCTTTGTTGCCGTCGGTGGTATCGTTTGAATCTTACGAGTAGGACACTTAGTTTGGTAGTGCCCTCTCTCACTGCATATGTAACAAATTATATGATTTTTAAAATTTAAATTTGTAATTTTACCTTTTGATTCCTTATTGGGAATCTCCCCCTTAATTGTTGCTGTCTCGGATCTAGATTCATCTTCTGGTTCCGTGTCTGAGTCGGACTCGGATACTTGTTGAAGCTCCTTCTTTGGTAGTTGTTTAGGAGATTTCCTTGCAATAGAAATTATACCTTCCTCGACCATTATAGTATCTGTTTGATTATTTAATTCTAATTTTGAAAAGCATTTAAAATTACTTACCATCTCTGTCAGTTCATCGTTTGATTCTGGTTAAGACTCTGACTCGGCTGTTTGTGCTTGGACCGAAAAGGCAAGATAATTTACCTGATCTTCTTCTTCATCTGAGATCTCTTGATGAAGGTTAATCAGTTTTTCCCAGATTTCTCTAGCACATCTGAATGGACCTACTAGTTTGAGTTGCTCGTTGGTTAGACCACATTGCAAGATTACTGTTGCCTTAGCATCAGTCTCGATCTTCCTCAGAGTTGGTTCGTCCAATTTCTCCCAAGCGATCGGCATTCCATCTTCTACGGGAAAAGAAAATCCCATTTGGATGATTAGCCATAGGTCCATGTGGGCTTTTAGAAGCGACTCCATTTGACTTCTCCAAGAGTTGAAGTTCTTGCCGGAGAAGAGTAGTGGACGGGTACTATTCCATTCTTGATTGGCCATTAGTTTAAATCTTGCACACAATAATAAAAAAAAGAGATGTACCAAGACTTGGTCTTGGATTAGTAGTGCGGGAGGAATAAAAAATATTGCACGAATTTCGAGGGAAAATATTTAAAATAATAATAAAAAAAATTTTACGACAAGTTTTCACAAATTGATTATTTTATCAATTCTGACTTATGGTGAGAAAATGAGAATTCAGAATTGAAAAATGCGTAAGGATATTTTAAATACACTCACAGATATTATTTATTTGAAAAATAAAGCGAAAAAAAATCCAAAAAAAAATTTCAAAGTGGTGGTTGCACCAACTTTGAATAACCCCGCTCTGATACCACTTGTTGGATCGAGAAATGCGAGAGAGGGGGGGGTGAATGTCGCAAATCGTTCGAATTTAAAAAGAGCGGGTGCGCAGCGGAAATAAAAGAAACACAGAACAATGCAAACACAGTCGGTTTACTTGGTTCGGAGCCTGGGTCGACTCCTACTCCAAGGCCCACGGTCGTTGACCGTTTTCTGCGGGCAATTCTATAAGTTCGTAAAAGTTTACAAGAAAGATTATAACAAGAACAGTTTAGTAAACTTTAAATACAGCTCTTCGTTACCGACGTCCGGTGTAGATCGAAGTTTCGGAGCAGCGGGACGTCGTCAGCTTGAGTTGGAAGATTTCTGGAGCGTGTCGCGGAAGCAGAAGAGCGCAGAAGTGTCGAAGCAATTGATGCATGAAGAAGGAGGTCGAGGGCCCTTTATATAGGGCCTGGGGGCGCCCTGGTCGCCGGGGGTGCCCCCCCACGTGGCAGCAGATCCACAAGAGGCGCGGTCGTCGACTTATCCCTTAATCCTCGAGATAAGGCCTTGACTGGGGCGCCCTGGACGCTGGGGGCGCCCTGGTTGAACGGTCAAACCTTATCCGCAGTGCTGAGCTGTCCTCGGTAAGGTTTGCGCCACCCTGTGCGCTGGGGGCGCCCGGGACAGCGGGGGCGCCCTAGGCATGTAGCGCAGACGCGGCAGAGTTGTTTTGCAATGGGGGCGCCCGGGACAGCGGGGGCGCCCTGGCTATGTACTGTCGAAGTCTTTCTTGTCTTGTTGTGTTTTGTGTTCACCATGGGGGCGCCCGGGACACTTCGGGCGCCCTGGTCAGCTGTTGCCTCACTCCTTTGAGGCACTCTGAGCTGCAGACACTCGTTCCTTCGGTCCTGGATCCAGGGTTAGTCCAAAACACAATAAAACAATAAAATAATAGGTTATACAGCCTCAGCTGTCTTGGTTCTGACTTTGGTCTCCAAAATGGAGCCCTAGGTCGAACCGACGCCTAATGTTCCCTCTAGGGGAACGCGTCCTCACCTACTCCTCTCGGGAGAATTTACCTGGTGCCAACCGGATCCTCCAGTTGGACTTTTGCCCGGCAGCCCTTCGCCAGGTCTTGAGTTTCGCCCAGCAGCCCTTCGTCAGGACTTGGTTTTTGCCCAGCAGCCCTTCGCCAGGTCTTGAGTTTCGCCCAGCAGCCCTTCACCAGGACTTGGTTTTTGCCCAGCAGCCCTTCGCCAGGTCTTGAGTTTCGCCCAGCAGCCCTTCACCAGGACTTGGTTTTTGCCCAGCAGCCCTTCGCCAGGTCTTGAGTTCCTGACAGCCCATCGTCAGGTGCCTAGCATCCCTTCGCTAGGACTTGGTTTTCGCCCAGCAACCCTTCGCCAGGACTTGGTTTCCTGACAGCTCATCGTCAGGTGCCTAGCAGCCCTTCGCTAGGACTTTGTTTCCTGCACTCTCAAGCAGCATTGTTAGACAACAAATAACCCTTAACTTTGAATCCTTTGCCAATATCAAAACAAGGTTCGATCTGGTGCTTCCTGCACCAACAGTTAGGGCCTAGGCTAAGTCCATTTTCGAAAAAGCCCTAGTTTTGAAAGTGGGTAGTTTTGAAATAAAAATAAAACTAAGTCGAAAATGAAAACTGATTTTGAAATTAAGTAAAACAGTTTTTCAAATTTTATTTTTAGAAACTGATCAAGTAGCGCAGAGAAAAAAATTAAGTTAATTTATTCTACAGAGCACAATCCTAACTGCCTTCTTAGTGAACTGAACTCAGATTCAGGTAAGGGTTTTGTGAATATATCAGCTAAGTTGGATTTAGAGTTAATATGCTTATGTACTATTTCACCCCTGGCTACATGGTCTCTTACAAAATGATGTTTGACTTCTATATGCTTGGTTCTGGAGTGTTGGATTGAGTTCTTAATAAATTCATTGAACTTATATTGTCAATAAATACTTGAGTTTGGGTGTAGTTGAGATGGAAGTCCTTAAGTGTGTGCATCATCCATAAAAGTTGAGCAACACACTCTCCTAAGGCCACATACTCATCTTCAGTTGTGGATAGAGCTACACAGTGTTGTTTTCTGCTGCACCAACTAACTAGACTCTGATCTAACAGTTGGCAGCTTCCACTTGTGCTCTTTCTATCTAATTTACAGCCAGCATAGTCAGAATCTGAGTATCCTGTCAAATCAAAAGTTGAGGTCCTAGGATACCAAATCCCTACATTTAGGGTGCCCTTTACATATCTTAGTATTCTTTTTAGGGCTGCTAAGTGTGTTTCCTTAGCACAGGTTTGGTATCTAGCACACATCCCTACAGCAAAAAGAATATCAGGTCTGCTGGCTATAAGATACAGTAGGCTATCTATCATACTCCTATAGAGTTTAAGGTCCACTGGTTTACCATCAGGGTCACTATCTATTTTTACATTAGTGGCCATGGGGGTACTTATGCTTTTAGAGTTATCCATTTTAAATTTCTTTATTAACTCTTTAGCATATTTGAATTGATGAACGTAGTTACCATCCCTAGTTTGGTTAATTTGTAAGCCTAGGAAAAAGTTAAACTCACCAACTAAGCTCATTTCAAATTCATTTTCCATTATTTTGACAAACTCTTTTAGGAAGTTTGTGTTGGTGGATCCAAAGATTATGTCATCTACGTAAATTTGGGCAATAAATATATCTTTTCCTAGGGTTTTACTAAATAAAGTTGAATCAATTTGGCCTTGTTTAAATTCTTTAGAAGTTAAATAGGTTGATAACCGTTCATACCAGGCCCTAGGTGCTTGTTTTAGCCCATATAATGCTTTGGTTAGTTTGTAAACATGGTTAGGTTTGTCTAAGTCCTCAAACCCTGGGGGTTGTCCTACATAAACTTCTTCTTTAATGAATCCATTTAAAAAGGCTGACTTTACATCCATTTGATATAATTTAAATCCTTTATGGGATGCAAAGGCTAACAACATTCTAATGGACTCAAGTCTAGCTACTGGGGCATATGTTTCATCGTAGTCTAATTCCTCTACTTGGCTGAAACCCTTTGCTACTAAGCGGGCTTTATTTCTGACTATTTCTCCTTGATCATTCAGCTTGTTCCTAAAGACCCACTTAGTGTCAATGACGGATTTTCCCTCAGGTTTAGGTACTAACTCCCAGACTTGGTTCCTCTCAAATTGGGCTAACTCTTCTTGCATAGCTATGATCCAATCTGGATCAGGTAGAGCTTTATCTATAGTTTTAGGTTCTATTTTCGATATCATAGCTAATTGACTAAGGTTTCTATAGGAGGATCTAGTCCTGACTCCTAGAGTTGGATCACCCACAATTTGATCGGTTGGGTAACTGAGTCTGGGTTTCTTGGTTCTTCTAGAGCTTGGTTCAGCCTCAGGTCCGGCTGGTCGGTTTGGTTCACTATTTGATTCGACTCTTTGGGCTGGTTCATTTATTGGTTCGATACTTGGTTCAGTTGACTCATTAATTGGTTCAATGGTTAGTTCGTTTAAGGGTTCAATAGTTTGTTCATTATTTTCTTGGTCAGAGTTTGATGAAGTTAAATCTGGATTATTAGATGTTGAGTTGATTTCTTCATCAAAAATTAAGTTTGTTGTTTCTTCAATTTTCTTAGTTTGTTTGTTGTAAACTCTATAGGCTCTACTTGTGGTTGAGTATCCTAGGAAGATACCTGGGTTTGACTTAGACTGAAATTTTCCTAAATAGTCTTTGGTGTTTAGGATATGGACTTTGCATCCAAAGACCCTTAGGTAGTGTAGGTTTGGGAGTCTATGGTAGTACAGTTCATAGGGGGTTTTGTTGTGTCACTTGTTAATCAAAACCCTATTTTGGATATAACAAGTCGTACTAATCGCTTTTGCCCAAAATTGGTTTGCTAGATTAAATTCGTTGAGCATAGCCCTAGCGGCTTCTTGTAATGATCTATTCCTTCGCTCGACTATCCCATTTTGTTGGGGGGGGGGGGGGAGGGTTCTAGGACATGAAAATTCATGTAAGTACCCATTTACCTTACAGAATTCCTCGAATCATTGATTTTCAAACTCTCCCCGTGATCACTCCTAAGTCTTTTAATTTTAGTGTCGTTTTGATTTTCAATTAGTTTACAGAATTCATTAAATAGGTTTAGGGTTTCATCTTTGGTTTTTAGAAATCTAACCCAGGTAAACCTAGAGTAATCATCAACTATTACTAAGCAGTATCGGTTCCCGCTTAGTGACTTGGCTCCATGTGAATCAAACAGGTCAAGGTGTAGGAGCTCAAGTGTAGTTTGAGTTAAATCAGATTGGGTTAGTTTGTGATTGGATTTGGTTTGTTTACCTTGATTACATGATTCACATATTAGGTTTTTATTATTTTTAATTTTAGGAATACCTTTGATTAAGCCAAGTTGGGTAATTTTTGAGATAGTTCTCAGATTGGTATGACCTAATCTTCTATGCCAGAGGTTTGATTGTTCTAACTGAGTTAACATGCATTTGGGTACAATGGGAAGGTTTATAGTGTATACATTATTTTTCCTAGTGCCCTTAAGCATGATTTCTGAGTCTTGTTCATTTCTAATCAGGCAGTTAGAATTGTTAAAAGTAACTATATAACAAGAATCACATAACTAACTTATGCTAAGCAAGTTAAAATTAAAGTGTTCAACCAATAGAACTTTCTTAATAATGAAATCGGATTTATGTTCAATATTACCTGACCCAATTACCTTGAGTGTAGCATTATTGCCAAATGCCACTAAGCCTAGGTTTTTGAACTTGAGCTTGGTGAACTTCAATTTATCTCCATTCATGTGTCTGGAGCAACCGCTATCCAACATCCATTGGTCCAAATCTTTATGTTCCTACACATAAAGAGTTTTCTTGATTTGGATCCAATTAGAGTCAGGAATAGCTTAAATTGAGTTTCACTGCCTAGTCTGTCTCACCCAAATCTAGGGTTTTCAATCACGTTAGCCTTATAGGTTTTGTGAGACAGATTTTGATTAGTAAAATTATTTTGAAAAATTTTGATTAATTTTGAAAACAATTAAATTTTTGAAAACTTAATTAATTTTGAAAACAATTAAATTTTGAAATTTTAATTAAATTTGAAATTTTTGAAAAGATGTTTAAATCTACAAATAACTGAAATTTTGTGTTAGATTTGAATTTGACAAAAAATAATTTGAATTTAAATTTCAAAAATTGGCTTCCAGGTCTTGGCGAGGCACTAGACCTTCTTTGGCCGTAGCCTTATGGGATCATCCACCCTTTCCTTGACAAAGCCTTTTAATGAAATTTCATTTTCAAAATTATTCTTTGAAAAATTTCTGGTCTAACTAGTTTGGATTTTGGATCGGTAGCTTCGGCTAGTTTCACCAGTCTAAAGAGACCAAGTGAACTTGATCTTATTAGAATTGGTTTCCTTAACGTACTATCATCTCACCTCCACCCAATACTATGTTGTCAAGTTTCAGTTAAGTTTGGTCAGTCCTTAAGTAACCATTCCTAAATCTAAGCATGGTAAATTGCAGGAATTTTAAATAAACAATCAATCAAGCAATTGCAATCAAGAATTAAGTTCTTATCTAATAATGAATATTGTTTTCAGTTTGGCTCCCCCTGGACTAAAGCCACGGTGATGGTTAGGCAAGATGTGAATCTTGTCCTTGGGGATCCAATACTGATTTGATCCAGTTGGTTTGTTCAGGTATAGTTTAGGTACCCATGCCTAAATTTTACCTCTGGACTGATTCAGTACAGCAAAGTAAGATCTTTGCCGGGATTTGGTTCTATAGCCCAGTCCGGATCGATTTAGAACTGATTTCTATTTTCCAAGGATCATGTCAAGACCCTTGGAACCAGATGTAAATCGTTCTAAAGCTGATCTAAGATCCTTAACCTGAGTTTTCAGGGAGGAGTTCTCCTTTTCATGTTTTTCAACTTGAGTAGGAGTTCCTTCCTGAACCTTCTCGGTTAAGGGTTTAGAGTCAGCTCCCTCTTTCAGGAGTTTTACTTCCTATCGGAGGGATTCGACTTGGAGTTTGTCTTTTGCCAATCTCGAGAAAGATATGAAATTAATTCACTCAATTGACATCTATTGAAACCACTTACCTTGATTTCTCCGTCTTCTGAAAAGGTCAGCTTGCCGTCGTCCTGTTCTGATTCTGACTCAGTCTCGACTATTTCTGAGGCGGTCAGGGCTAGTAGGTTTGATTGGGGTGCTTCTTCTTCTTCTTCTGAGGAAGATTCGTCCCAGGTTGCTTGGAGCGCTTTCTTTCTTCTCGTCTTTTTGATTTCCTTTAAGTTTGGACATTCTGTCTTATAGTGGCCCTTATTCTAGCACTCGTAGCAGGTTACATTGGGCTTGTTTTTGTCATTCGCGGGTTCAGCTGGTTCTTCCTTTCTTCGGCTGATTTTCCATTTGTTGGTTCGGTTCTTTAGCTCCTTGTAGTAGCTTCGGGCTAGTCGGACCAGCTTAGTTTGATTTCCTTCTTCGTCTTCTGAGTCTGAGTCTGAGTTAGACTCGGGTTCAGGTTCAGGCTTCTTCATTGTTGTCCTTCCAGTTTTACCTGCAACGAAAGCAATACCTTTCTCGACCATATTGGTGTTAGTTTGTTCGTGCAGTTCTAGTTCAGAAAACAATTTGTCTAATTTTATTTTTGAAACATCCCTTGAGACCTTGTATGCATCTACCATAGATGCCCACAAGGTGTTTCTAGGGAACGCGTTTAAGGCATACCTTATTAAGTCACGGTTTTCAACCTTGTGACCTATAGTGTGAAGACCATTCATCAACTCTTGGATTCGTGCGTGGAGCTGGGCTGCTGTTTCATTGTCGGTCATCTTGATGGTGTAGAGTTTATTCAGAAGCAGATCCCTCTTACTGATCCGAGTATCTGATGTTCTTTCGTGCAGCTCGATCAGTTTTGCCTACAGCTCTTTGGCACTGTTGAAGGGGCCCACGCGGTTTAGCTCCTCTTTCGTCAATCCGCATTGAAGAGTCTGAGTCGCTTTAGCGTCGGCTTCGATTTTTCGTTTCAGAGCGGTGTCCCACTCTGTGTAGCTTTGAGGAAGTCCATCAGCATTTTTGGGTATCTCCAGTCCGGACTGGATGATGATCCACATGTCCACCTGAGTTTTCAGGTGGACCTCCATACGGCTTTTCCAGTAGGAAAAGTCTTCTCCACTGAAGAGTGGAGGTCTGGCGGTGCTAAATCCCTCTTGCATGGCCATTTGATCTGTAAAAGAAAGCTAACAGAAATATCCCAAGACTTGGTCTTGGATTAGTAGTGCGGGATAAGGATAATAAAATATTAAAAAAAAATTTAATAAAAAAAATCCGAATGAGAATAAGAAATAAAAATCCGAAAAAAAATTTTCAAACTGGTGGTTGCACCAAGTTTGAGCTTCCCCGCTTTGATACCACTTGTTGGATCGAGAAAACTGATAGAGGGGGGGTGAATATCGGAAATCGTTTTTCGGAAAAACTTAGAGCAAGTACGCAGCGGAAATTAAAACACAGCACACAGACACAGTCGATTTTACTTGGTTCGAAGCCTGTGTCGACTCCTACTCCAAGGCCCACGGTCGTTGACCGTTTACTTTGGGCAATTCTATATATGGCGCAAAACAGTTTACAATATTTAATTACAAAATAAGTGCACTAAAATAATAATAAAGAAATGCGCTCTTCGTTACCGACGTCCGGAGTGGATTGACTTTTTCGGGGCAGCGGGACGTCGTCCGCTCGAGTTGGAAGGTTTCCGGAGCAAGGCACAAGCGCAGAAGAGCTTTGAGACGTTGAGTGATTTGATGTCTGAAGCCTGGGGTCGAGGGCCCTTTATATAGGGCCCGGGGGCGCCTGGGACGTCGGGGGCGCCCCCCCCCCCCCACGTGTCCTTCGATCCGCCAAATTCTCGGTCAGCGTTTGATCCCTTTATCTTCGGGATCAGCTTTGACCGGGGCGCCCGGAGCGCTCGGGGCGCCCGTATTGACCGGGTCAAAGTGTTATTTGGCTTCGCTGGCTTCTGGATCGAGGCTTGCGCATGGGGGCGCCCGGGATGCAGGGGGCGCCCGGGAGCAGCGGGGGCGCCCGAGAGCACGGGGGCGCCCCGCCCAGCAGCTGTTCGAAGCCTTTTTACTTGACTTATTTTGTATGCACCTTGGGGGCGCCCGGGACACTCCGGGCGCCCTACTCAGCCATTGCCTCTCTCCTTTGAGGCTTTCTGAGCTGCAGACACACGTTCCTTCGGTCCTGCATCCAGGGTTAGTCCAAAACACAACAAGACATTAAAAGGTTAGTTTATACAGCCTTAGCTGTCTTGGTTCTGACTTTGGTCTCCAAAATAGAGCCCTAGGTCGAACCGACGCTTACTGTTCCCTCGACGGGGAACGCGTCCTCACCTACTCCTCTCGGGAGAATTTACCTGATGCCAACCGTTCCTTTGGTTGGACTTTTGCCTGACGGTCCTTTGTCAGGTCTTGGATGTTGAGCTGCCCTTCGCCCTGTGCCTAGCATTCCTTCGATAGGGCTTCAGTCCCAGGCTGTCCTTCGCCTGGCGCCTAGCAGTCCTTCGCTAGGACTTTTTACCCTGGCATTCCTTCGCCAGTGCCTAGCAGTCCTTCGCTAGGGCTTTTCCTGCACACTAGAGTAATTTGTTAGAAAACAAGTAAGACTTAACTTTTGACCTATGTTGCCATTATCAAAACACAGGTTTGACTTTGGTGCCTTCTGCACCAACAAACCCTTCCGAGTTAGAACTTCATCCAACCTAGCCCTCCAACCTAGGACCTGACCCTCCAAGCCAGGACTTTTTCACTTAACCCTCCAAGTTGGGACTTTTCACCTAACCCTCCAAGTTAGGACTTTTCACCTAGCTCTCCAAGCTAGGAATTTCACCCAACCCTTCCGAATTAGGACTTTTCCACACCTAGCCCTCCAAGCTAGGATTTTTCACACCTAACCCTTCAGGTTATGATTTTCCCACACCTAGCCCTCCAAGCTAGGATTTTCCATCATTTCATGCCTAATCCCCGATCAGGACTTAATCACAATCATAATCATCAACCTCAACTAAAATCGGTGTCAACAACAAAACAACAATCAGGGTCAGACTGCATCAACACTCGGTAGCTCATCGCCCACACGACGTCCGGGAGGTCAGGGACATAAGGTAGAAGACCGCGAGATGATCGGAAAGGTATATCTTTTCCTACGCTCCTTTGTTTAACCTTATGTCAAACGTGTGATGTGTTTAATTAGCTCATCATTTTATGTGTTAGATTTATTATTTTGCTTGCAAAATATGTTTAATAAATTCTTAATAGGACCCCGACCATAAACACAAAAGCCGGTGATCCACTCGTGGCCTTTTCCGCGGTCGAACGATCGAGCAAATCACAAGGCCGATTTTGGTAATTGGTCGAGTTGTGATTTGGATCGTTTGATACGGCACGAGACGGTCGATGGGAGACGGGTCTTTATTGGGATTAATTTTTTAATCCGTAGACATAAAGAGTGTTGGATCGAGAGAACCGATAGAGGGGGGGGTGAATATCGGAAAACGCTTTTCGGATGAAAACTTAAAGCAAATACGCAGCGGAATAAAATCAATCGTGAACACAGGTAGTTTTACTTGGTTCAGAGCCTAGGTCGACTCCTACTCCAAGGCCCACGATCGTTGACCATTTTCTGCGGGCAATTCTATAAGTGCGCAATTCAGTTAACAAGATTGAATTTAGAAGTATAGCAAAGTAAACATTAAAACGAAAACTCCTCTTTTACCGACATCCGATGTAGGTTGCCTTTTCGGAGTAGCTGGACGTTGTCGGCTCTTGAGTCTTGAATCGGGAGGTTTTTGGAGCAGAGCGTGGGAGCAGAAGAGAGTGTATGCATTGGAAAGAAGTGTTATCCGAAGCTTTGGGGTCGAGGGCCCTTTTATAGGGCCTGGGGGCGCCCGGAACGTTGGGGGCGCCCCCCCCCCCACGTGTCGGCCGATCCGACTTTTGCTCAGTCAGCTTCTGATCCCTTCAAACTCGGGATCAGATCTTGACCGGGGCGCCTGGGACGCTGGGGGCGCCCGGGATGACCGGGTCAAATCTTATCCCTTGGCTTCACTGGCTTCTCTTCGCTGGCTTGCACTGGGGCGCCCGGGTTGCTGGGAGCGCCCGGGAGCAAGGGGGCGCCCAGCCCTTGAGCTGTCGAAGCCTTCCATTGCTTCATGTGTTTTGTGTTCACCTTGGGGGCGCCCGGGACACTCCGGGCGCCCTGGTCAGCTACTGCCTCACTCCTTTGAGGCTCTCTGAGTTGCAGACACTCGTTCCTTTGGTCCTGCATCCAGGGTTAGTCCAAAACACCATAAAGCAATAAGATGTTAGTTTATATAGCCTTAGTTGTCTTGGTTCTAACTTTGGGCCTCCTAAATGGAGCCCTAGGTCGAACCGACGCTTACTGTACCCTCAACGGGGAACACGTCCTCACCTACTCCTCTCGGGAGAATGTACCTGATGTTGGGACCGGGTGCATGTTGACAAGGATACGGGTTCGTAAAATTTTAATTTTTTTACGTGCAGCGGAAGAATTAGCATAAAATAATTTCACAAATTATTCTAACCACGTATCTAGCATGCAACCTTATGGTGTGTGGACATGATCATAAAATAAAACTTTGCGGAAAAGTAAACTAATTTACTTTATACCTTTCGTAACTCGAAGTAAGGGACGAGATCCAACCGTAGCGTCCCTTGGAAGCTTCGCCTCTATTCGCGTCCACGCCGAGTTCTCTTCGGGATGACTTCGCAAAGTCACGAGTTTTTGTGCCGATGAGAACTACTAGATTCTCTATAGGCACAACAAAGAAGAACAAGAGAAAAATAGGAAACTAACCACCAAAGTAACGGAATCTAAATTCCGAGAAGGAAGGAGATGTGATCCGCTTCTTCTTCTTCTTGGTTGGCTTCTCCTTGGTGTTTGTAGCTCACGGCAACCTCAAGGGAAGTTGTGGTTGTGCCGGCCCTAGCATGGACAAGGGGCGCCGGCCCTAGCTTGGATGATGGGCGCCGGCCCTAGCTTGGACAAGGTGGGCGCCGGCCCTAGCTTGGAAGAGGGAAGAAGAGAATTAGAGAGAGAGAGAGAGGATGCTACTAATCTCTTGATTACTCAATTCCAATTAAGGGCTTGCCTTTGGTTCCTTTATATAGTAGCATCTCCCTTGCCAAGTCTCCCTCTTAACAAAATTTTCATAACAAATTTATCCTATAAATTCTCTTATGAATTTTTCCGTTTAAACCAAGTTTTATTATAACTAATTTTATAATAAAACTAATACTTCTCTCTTTTAATTATGGAATAAAATTTGTATAAAATTTTCTTATCATGGATAAATCAATTCATAATTGATTTTATAAATTAAAATTAAACCAATTCATGGTTTATTTTAATTTCCATAAAAAGAATAAATTTCTATAAATTTATTTATAAATTTCTTTATATAAATTTCTTTATATATCAATTTATTTATCCATAATTCATAAAACAAATCACACTAGATTTATTTTATTAATTAAACCAATTAAATTGATTTATTCCCTTTTAATGGCCGGCCAAACCAAGAGGATGGACACCCTCTTTGGTCGGCCAAAACAACCCGAACCGATCGCGAATTAAACTCATTTAATTCGCCCAATAAGCCTTCAAAAGACTTAGCCATTTTAAGTTTCCGTTGCGCCTCTGATCAACTCAGATTCGACTTATTTCTCTTGTTTGGAAAATCCAATTTTCAACTCGTTTTAAATCCCTCGGATTACTCGTAGTGCGTGTGACTAAATAGGCTTTCGATTTATGTTGGCCGTCTATAATCAACTAATTATAGAACGATCATGAGTGGCACCTAGTAGTACATCATGACCCCCAATTAATCGAAAGATCAACGGTTTGACCTCAGAAGTAATTCTGAAACCCTTCAGCAGCTCTAATGACTCGTGCCCCATTCCCTTCACCACCTAATACCCACTTGGTTCAGGACATGGTCTGTTTGTCTCAGTCCCCACTAGACTGACTACGTCATACCTAGCCCAAGTAGTGTCTTTCTCGTCCTTTGGATTTCTAATTACTCTCATGTATTTAAGAGACTCGCACTCTAAACATGATATACTCTGGCCAGAGGTTTTGAGTAACAATCCGACGATAGGCCTGGGTATACATCTCCTCGCAAGGAGTGGTGAATCCTTTGTATGCTGTTCAAACATCTTCGGGCACTTCGGCTTATACCCAATCATCCTGGGTCCACACCTCCTTGGAGATGCTTGCTTAAGATGTTAAAGTATAAGTCTTCATGACCAAGATGACTTGAACACCGCAAGTCAAAGGAACATCGCACTTAAGCCGCAGTAAGAACTTCATTGACAAATCTATGTAGATTACCATATGAAGTTTTACAGCTAGTCACTCCAATGAACTAGTTCCCTTAACTAGCATCCATGTTTATCTCCTGACATCCCAATGTCACCAGCCAGTGAGAATCAGTTGATTAGAGAATAACCCAAGCTAGTCTCAACAGAATTGATAATGTCCATATTTATCAATTCATCGACTAGGGATATTTCCAACACTTCACATTTGCACATTTAGAGATAATCACTAGTTGTGATCCCATCACAAATTCTCTTATGCTGTGAATTGTATGACGGACATTCAGTAGATGAGTTTAAGATCCCAATCAAATACACAAACATGTATACTCAAATAGTGAATTATTATTTATTATGATAAATGTTTACAATCATAAGGCGATTGCCTTAGGACACTTCTCTCATATCACTAACAAACTCCCACTTGGCCTAATGCCAATCGCTACAGTATCCAATACCACAGGCTCTAACATGACCCTCAAACTTGTTCTGAGGCAAGACTTTAGTTAAAGGATCCGCTAAATTCCTTTCAGTGGGAATTCTCTCAATTTGTATGTCATTCCTACTTATAATCTCTCTGATCAGATGATAGCGTCGAAGCACGTGTTTGGATCGCTGATGAGACCTTGGTTCCTTTGCTTGTGCAATAGCTCCATTGTTGTCGCAGTAAACCGGCACTGCTTCATCAATGGTTGGAACCACACCAAACTTCTTGATCCAAACTGCTTTCTTTGCTGCTTCCGAAGCTGCGATATATTCCGCTTCTGTGGTAGAATCCGCTATGGTTTCTTGTTTGGAACTTTTCCAACTTACTGCGCCTCCATTCAAAGTAAATACGTATCCAGACTGCGATTTGGAGTCATCCTTATCTGTCTGGAAACTGGCATCTGTATACCCACGTATTACCATATCTCCTTCTCCATATATTAGGAACGCATCCTTAGTTCTTCTTAAGTACTTAAGGATTGTCTTGACAGCCGCCCAATGATCCATCCCTGGATCAGACTGGTATCTGCTCATGACGCTCAAAGCATATGATACATCGGGTCTTGTACATAACAAAGCATACATGATAGATCCTATTGCGGATGCATAGGGAATCTTATTCATGCAAATCCTCTCGTCTTCTGTGCGCGGACACATAGACTTTGAAAGGTTGATCCCATGCCTGATGGGAAGGTAACCTTTCTTGGATTCCGACATGCTAAACCTTTTTAGCACTCGGACTTATATGTAGACAGCGAAAGACCAAGCAACCGTTTTGATCTATCTCTATAGATTCTAATCCCAAGGATATAGGTTGCTTCTCCCAGGTCTTTCATGGAGAAAGTTTTGGACAACCAAATTTTAACTGTTTGTAAGACTGATATATCGTTTCCTATAAGTAATATGTCATCGACATATAGTACTAGGAATACGACTGCACTCCCACTAACCTTCTTGTACACACAAGGTTCGTCAGGATTTTGTGAGAAATCAAACTTTTTGATTGTCTCATCAAAACGGATGTTCCAGCTCCTAGATGCTTGCTTCAGTCCATATATGGATCGTCGAAGTTTGCATACCTTGGTTTTATCAACCGATGTGAAACCTTCAGGTTGTATCATGTATACATCCTCAAGCAGGTTTCCATTAAGGAAAGCTGTTTTCACATCCATTTGCCATATCTCATAATCATAATGAGCTGCTATGGCTAGGAGCATCCGAATGGATTTAAGCATAGCTACTGGCGAATAGGTTTCGTCATAATCAATTCCTTATTTTTGACGATATCCTTTTGCCACTAATCTAGCCTTAAAGGTAATTACATTACCTTCCATGTCGGTTTTCTTCTTGAAAACCCACTTGCACCCTATGGGCTTAATCCCTTCAGGTGGGTTAACCAAATCCCATACTTGATTTTCGTACATAGAATCCATTTCCGACTTCATGGCCTCAAGTCATTTGTCCCTTTCTGAACTTTTCAGAACATCTTCATAACTGATAGGTTCGTCATCACATATGAGTAACACGACGTTCGATTCACTTACGAGAAATCCGTATCTCTCTGGAAGGTTGCGTGTCCTATCAGACCTACGAAGAGGTGGTGTTGTTTTAGGTTCAACTGATAGCTCATCACTATGAGTTATCGGTTGTGGACCCAGACTAGGTGTCTCTTTAATGTCTATTGGAGTTTCTTGAACTTCATCAAGTTCAATGTCACTCCCACTGTTTTCTTGTAAAAGAAATTCCTTTTCCAGAAATACAGCATGCCTTGAAACAAACACCTTTTGTTCCAAGGGATGATAGAATTGGTAACCCTTCGTTTCCTTAGGGTACCCAATAAATAGACATTTATCAGACTTAGCATCCAATTTGTCTGATATTGTCCGCTTTACATAAGCAGGACAACCCCATATCTTAAGGTGAGTTAAGTGAGGTTTCTTACTATTCCATGTCTCATATGGAGTAGTAGAGACTACCTTGGTCGGGACTCTGTTTAGCAAGTAAATAGCTGTCTTAAGTGCATAGCCCCAAAAGTATTTTGGAAGAGTTGCGTGATTCATCATAGACCTAACCATGTCCATCAAGGTTCGGTTACGCCTTTCAGATACACCATTATGTTGTGGTGTATACGGTGGAGTCCATTGGGATAATATCCCATTGTCCCTAAGATAATCTTGAAACTCTTGACTTAAGTATTCACCACCCCGATCTGATCGAAGTATTTTAATACTTTTGCCAAGTTATTTCTCTACTTCATTTCTGAACTCTTTGAATTTCTCAAAAGCTTCAGATTTGTGTTTCATCAAGAACACATACCCGAATCGTGAGTGATCATCGATAAAGGTGATGAAGTAGCTATAGCCTCCTTGTGCTAGAGTTGACATTGGTCCACATACATCGGTATGTATTAGACCAAGCAATTCTCCCACTGGATTACCTTTTCCGGAAAAGGTTAATTTGGTCATCTTGCCTCTTAAGCATGATTCGCATGTATCAAATGAACCGG
>JAGFNQ010001801.1:42939-71850 GCA_024364735.1 Boesenbergia rotunda | reverse complement strand
CTCCATTGTTGTCGCAGTAAACCGGTATTGCTTCATCAATGGTTTGGAACCACACCAAGTTCCGAGACAAACTTCTTGATCCAGACTGCTTCTTTTGCTGCTTCCGAAGCCGTAATATATTCCGCTTCCGTGGTAGAATCCGCTACAGTGTCTTGCTTGGAACTCTTCCAACTTATTGCGCCTCCATTTAAAGTAAATACGTATCCAGACTGAGATTTGGAGTCATCCTTATCTGTCTGGAAACTGGCATCTGTATACCCACGTATTACCATATCTCCTTCTCCATATATTAGGAACACATCCTTAGTTCTTCTTAAGTACTTAAGGATTGTCTTGACAGCCGCCCAATGATCCATTCCTGGATCAGACTGGTATCTGCTCGTGACGCTCAGAGCATACGATACATCGGGCCTAGTACATAACATAGCATACATGATAGATCCTATCGCGGATGCATAAGGAATCTTATTCATGCAAATCCTCTCGTCTTCTGTGCGCGGACACATAGACTTTGAAAGGTTGATCCCATGCCTGATAGGAAGGTAACCTTTCTTGGATTCCGACATGCTAAACCTTTTTAGCACTCGGTCTATATATGTAGACTGCGAAAGATCAAGCAACCGTTTTGATCTATCTCTATAGATTCTAATCCCAAGGATATAGGTTGCTTCTCCCAGGTCTTTCATGGAGAAAGTTTTGGACAACCAAATTTTAACCGACTGTAAGACTGATATATCGTTTCCTATAAGTAATATGTCATCGACATATAATACTAGGAATACGACTGCACTCCCACTAACCTTCTTGTACACACAAGGTTCGTCAGGATTTTGTGAGAAATCAAACTCTTTGATTGTCTCATCAAAACGGATGTTCCAGCTCCTGGATGCTTGCTTCAGTCCATATATGGATCGTCGAAGCTTGCATACTTTGGTTTTATCAACCGATGTGAAACCTTCAGGTTGTATCATGTACACATCCTCAAGCAGGTTTCCATTAAGGAAAGCTGTTTTCACATCCATTTGCCAAATCTCATAATCATAATGAGCTGCTATGGCTAGGAGCATCCGAATGGATTTAAGCATAGCTACTGGCGAATAGGTTTCGTCATAATCAATTCCTTGTTTCTGACGATATCCTTTTGCCACTAATCTAGCCTTAAAGGTAACTACATTACCTTCCATGTCGGTTTTCTTCTTGAAAACCCACTTGCACCCTATGGGCTTAATCCCTTCAGGTGGGTTAACCAAGTCCCATACTTGATTTTCGTACATGGAATTCATTTCTGACTTCATGGCTTCAAGTCATTTGCCCCTTTCTGAACTTTTCAGAACATCTTCATAACTGACAGGTTCGTCATCGCTTATGAGTAACACGTCATTCGATTCACTCATGAGAAATCCGTATCTCTCTGGAATATTGCGTGTCCTATCAGACCTACGAAGAGGTGGTGTTGTTTTAGGTTCAACTGATAGCTCATCACTATGAGTTATCGGTTGTGGGTCTAGACTAGGTGTCTCTATAATATATATTGGAGTTTCTAGAACTTCATCAAGTTTAATGCCACTCCCACTGTTTTCTTGTAAAAGAAATTCTTTTTCCAAAAATACAGCATGCCTTGAAACAAACACCTTTTTCTCCAAGGGATGATAGAATTGGTAACCCTTCGTTTCCTTAGGGTATCCAATAAATAGACATTTATCATACTTAGCATCCAGTTTGTCTGATACAGTTCGCTTCACATAAGCAGGACAACCCCATATCTTAAGGTGAGTTAAGTGAGGTTTCTTGCTATTCCATATCTCATATGGAGTAGTAGAGACTACCTTGGTCGGGACTCTGTTTAGCAAGTAAACAGCTGTCTTAAGTGCATAGCCCCAAAAGGATTTTGGAAGAGTTGCATGATTCATCATGGATCTAACCATGTCCATCAAGGTTCGGTTACGCCTCTCAGATACACCATTATGCTGTGGTGTATACGGCGGAGTCCATTGAGACAATATCCCATTGTCCCTAAGATAATCTTGAAACTCTTGACTTAAGTATTCACCACCCCGATCGGATCGAAGTATCTTAATACTTTTGCCAAGCTGTTTCTCTACTTCATTTCTGAACTCTTTGAATTTCTCAAAAGCTTCAGATTTGTGTTTCATCAAGAACACATACCCGAATCGTGAGTGATCATCGATAAAGGTAATGAAGTAGCTATAGCCTCCTTGTGCAAGAGTTGACATTGGTCCACATACATCAGTATGTATTAGACCAAGCAATTCTCCTACTGGATTACCTTTTCCGGAAAAGTGTAATTTGGTCATCTTGCCTTTTAAGCATGATTCGCATGTATCAAATGAACCGGGTTCAAATGATTCCAGAATTCCACTTCGGTGTAATTCGGTCATGCGTTTCTTACTTATATGGCCAAGACGACAATGCCATGTGTAGGAGTCTATTCGAT
The DNA here is from genome assembly GCA_024364735.1 of Boesenbergia rotunda. Classification (NCBI taxonomy): domain Eukaryota; kingdom Viridiplantae; phylum Streptophyta; class Magnoliopsida; order Zingiberales; family Zingiberaceae; genus Boesenbergia; species Boesenbergia rotunda. The sequence goes on along the minus strand of JAGFNQ010001801.1, from coordinate 69,395 downwards.
TATCTATTCGAGCATGTTTGTTGTTTACTTCGATATTGAAAACGTCACCGGATAAAGCTAACGTGTAGATACCATTGCACAAAGTTCCGGTCCCATAAAGAACACCATTCAAAGTTATGTAACAACAATTGTTACTAAAAGTTAAATGATAACCCTTTTCATTCAAACATGAAATAGATACAATGTTCTTTATTAACGAAGGAACAAAATAACAATTATCCAATTCTAAGACACGTCCAGTAGGGAGCTTTAGCAAATATGTTCCGATGGCAACAACAGCAATCTTTGCTCCATTTCCAACTCATAGATTCGTTTCTCCCTTGACGAGTCTTCTTCTATTCCTTAGCCCCTGTATGTCATTACATATATGTGAGCTACACCCAGTATCAAGTACCCAGGTATCTGAGGAAATAGAGTGACATTCAATAACGAAGATACCTAAAGAGGATGGGGCATCGGATGCCTTCTCCTTCAAGGACTCAAGATAAACCTTGCAGTTTCTTCGCCAGTTGCCCTCCTTGCCACAATGATGGCAAGCGCCTTTTGGTGCTTTTTCAATCCTTTTGTCCTTAGTTAACTTATTGGTGTCCAAAATGGAACGCAAATTCAGAGAAGACATGATCGAGTGATTATCCTAGAAATATAAATTGAGCTTATGTGAGAAGAATGATAAAGAATGCATCAACATACATTAATTAAATCCTATTTATTTTTCGAATTGAATAACCCTTTTTATCAATTCGGGAGATCGTAGGAACATCTCCAAATAGGTCGATATCCAACCATAGATAAGAACAACCATGGCTGTGGCCATCAAGTTATTCTTGGCTATGAAGGTAGGTAATTATACCGATTACATATCACATATATGTAACTATCACTTTATGCTATCAACTAATTGAATGTTTGCATAAATCATTGGGTTGTTAACTCATTAACAAGTATGCAACACTATACATAACACCCAACTGCACCTCTCTTTACATCGACCTTGGCTGTGGCACAACAAATCGATGCTCCAAGCTTAAGGCTGACCCATTAATCAAGAAATAGTTTTAATATGGTTGGAGCTCATTCAACCGTTTAGTCAGGCTTGGATGTGTCCAACAACCAAAACTAAGGATTGACCTCTGACTCCAACTATATTAATCATAAACTAATTCCATGGTTTGAACATGTTGAGGTTCAAGCTGGGCATGGATGTGTCCATCAACCCAAACGAGAAACAAAACTCCGGTTCTAACCATATTAATGGAAGGTGTTGACCTTAATATTTTGTAAGGGGTTTTGGGTCTCATCCTTTCTTTTCTAAGCACATTCATGACATATAATTATGTCATGTACTAACGATTTCCTTAATAAAGTATGTATGTGACTTAATTTATCAAGTCTCATTAATTGAATTAGGAACCGGATTTTCTAATTCTAATTTCATACTTTATTCAAGGAATTGTTTTGGGAAACAATTTCCTAAATTGTCATAATCAATTTCGGAAATAATATGTTTAAGACTTTGATTTCTCTAAATCAAATCTTATTAAATTAAGAGACAGATTCCCTTAGTTCAACCACATATTATTTTCATGAAAATCTTATTTAAGAAAACTCTATAGGAAACCATTTTCCTAATTAATTTTGGAGACAACAATATGTAAGAGCATCACCTCTTAAATCAAATAAGGAAATTATCGTTTGAGAATCACCTCAAAATTTCCAAGATTTGATTACATATTTTATTTATGGATTTATTAATTACAACAAAATATTTTCTTTGGGTGGCTCCCCGAGGCTCAGATACCAAAAAAAAAGGAATTTGTTGTAAATCTAATTTGGTCCGCTCCCCGAGGCGTAACCAAATTAAACATGACAATTTTATTCAAAAATAGGAAATTAAATTACAACAACTATCTTTAAATTGGATGGCTCCCCGAGGCTCAATCCAAAATAAAGAATTTTGTTGATAATTTAAAACTAATTCAAATTTAATTTTCAATTAATGATCCATAAATTTGTCTAGACTTTCTTTGAAAGAAAGTGCCCAAAATTGTGAGATTTCATAATAGGTTTTCAGAATAATTGTAAGTTTCTGGTACAAAGAAAACTTATATATTTCCACAATTGGAAAATTTCTAAAATAGGAAATTTCTAAAATTGGAAAGTTTCCAAAAATGGGAAGTTTTCACAATTATCATAAAATTTCAGAAACTAGGATATTTCAAAAGTTTGCGAAATTTCATGAGGATTTCCAAACTTTGAAATTCCTAAATCTAAAATTTATCATAATTGGAAAGTTTCCATAATTGGAAAATTTTCCAAAATTGAGATCATGACAAAGTTTCCCGCAAAACAATTATATGATTATGTCGAACACTAACCGGCTCTGATACCACTGTTGGGACCGGGTGCATGTTGACATGGATACGGGTTCGTAATTTTAAAATTTAATTACGTGCAGCGGAAGGTTTAGCATAAATAATTTCTCAAATTATTTTAACCACATATCTAGCATGCAACCTTATGTTGTGGAGACATGATCATACATTTAAAATTTTGCAGAAAGTAAACTAATTTACTTAATACCTCGCGTAACTCGTAGAAAGGGACGAGATCCAACCGTAGCGTCCCTTGGAAGCTCCGCCTCTATTCGCGTCCACGCCGAGTTTTCTTCGGGATGACTTCGCAAAGCCACGAGTTTCGTGCCGACAAGAACTACTAGATTCTCCAAAGGCACGACAAGAATACCAAGAGTGAGATGGAAAGACTAACCACCAAACGAAGAACGGAATCAAGATTCCGGGAGGAAGGAAGGAGTCGCGCCCTCTTCTTCTTCTTCTTCGGCCTCTTCTTGGTGGTGGAGGCTCACGGCAACCAGAAGGAGGGCCTCTAGGGCTGGCGCCACTAGAGGAAGGAGAGGGAGAGAAGGAGAGGGAGAGAGGCTAGGCAAGAATCCTTGATCTCTTCGATTAATTTCCAAGCCTTGCCTTGGTACCTTTATATAGTAGCCTCTTAATCGCCAAGTCTCCTTTTAACGGAATAAATTTTCATAAGAAATTTATCTTATAAATTTTTCTATGAATTATTCCATTATGCCAAGTTTTTATCATAATTTAATTTACAATAAAAACAACCATATCTCCCTTTTCTTATGGAAAGAAATTTCTTTATATAAACTTCTTTATATAAATTTCTTTATATAAATTTCTTTAGATAAATTTCTTTATCATGGTAAATCAATCTATTATTGATTTTATAAAATAAAATAAACCAATCCATGGTTCATTTTAATTTCCATGAAAAATAAATCTGTTTATATAAATTTCTTTATCATGGTAAATCAATCTATTATTGATTTTATAAAATAAAATAAACCAATCCATGGTTCATTTTAATTTCCATGAAAAATAAATCCGTTTATATAAATTTCTTTATCCATAATTTTATAAAACAAACCACGCGCGGTTTATTTTATAATTTGAACCAAACAATTTGGTTCTCCCCTTTTATTGTGGCCGACCAAACAAAGAGGGTGGGGACCCTCTTTGGCCGGCCAAACCCAAGCCTAAACCGTACAAATTAAACTCATTTAATTCATCTAATAAATCTTCAAAAGACTTAGCCATTTTATGCTTCCGATGCGTCTCTGAAAATTCAGATTCGACTTATCTTTCTTGATCGAAAAATCCAATTTTCAACTCGTTTTAAATCCCTCGGATTACTCGTAGTGCGTGTGACTAAATAGACTTTCGATTTATGTTGGCCGTCTATAATTCATCAATTATAGAACGATCATGAGTGGCACCTAGTAGTACATCATGATCCCCAATTAATCGAAAGATCAACGGTTGACCTCAGAAATAATTCTAAAACCCATCAGCAGCTTTAATGAATCGTGCCTCATTCCCTTCACCATCTTATACCCACTTGGTTCAGGACATGGTCTATGTGTGTCAGTCCCCACTAGGCTGACTACGTCACACCTAGCCCAAGCAATGTCTTTCTCGTCCAACGGATTCTAATTACTCTCATGTATCTGAGATATTCATACTCTGATCATGTGATGCTCTGGCTAGAGGCTTCGAGTAATAATCTGACGATAGGCCTTGGGTATACATCTCCTCGCAAGGAGTGGTGAATCCTTTGTAGCCTGTTCAAACATCTTCGGGCACTTCGGCTTATACCCAATCATCCTGGGTCCACACCTCCTAGGAGATGCTTGCTTAAGATGTCAAAGTATAAGTCTTCATGACCAAGATGACTTGAACACCGCAAGTCAAAGGAACATCGCACTTAAGCTGCAGTAAGAACTTCATTGACATATCTATATGTAGATTACCATATGAAGTTTTACAACCAGTCACTCCAATGAACTAGTTCCCTTAACTAGCATTCATGTTTATCTCCGGACATCCCAATGTCACCAGCCAGTGAGAATCAGCTGATTAGAGAATAACCCATGCTAGTCTCAACAGAATTGATAGTGTCCGTATTTATCAATTCATCGACTAGGGACAATTTCAATACTTCACAATTGCACATGTAGAGATAATCACTAGTTATGAATTCATCACAAATTCTCTCATGCTGTGAATTATATTGCGGACATTCAGTAAATGAGTTTAAGATCTCAATCAAATACACAAACATGTGTACTCAAATAGTGAATATTCATTTATTAAAATAAATGATTACAATCATAAGGCGATTGCCTTAGGACACTTCTCTCATATTACTAACAGGGCAGTCGACTGGTGTTATAATAGTCGACTGCCAGCACAAACAGAAACTCACAGTAGGTTCTGGACCCTGGGCCAGTCGACTGCTATTTTGGCAGTCGACTGGTAGCGGCTGGTGAGCTGGCAGAATTCGAACGTTGGGGCTGTCAACGGTCGAATTTGGCTGGCACCAGTCGACTGCCCTGGGGGCAGTCGACTGGTAGCGAGAAATCAGCCCCGAGTCCTATTTAAAGAGGACTTCGTGGTGGCTGAGTTTCTTGACGAAACAAGCTTGGTTAAGGCTTGTTAGTAGTCTATTGAGTCCAGATCGTGTCAAGGTGTTGTGGCGAGGTTTCTCCACCCACAAGGAGCGACAAGGACTAGCCGGAGGTTATCCGGGGAGTAATCCACCGACGGATTCTTGGATTAGTCACCCGGTCGGGGTGGATTCCAAGTAAAACCTGGTTTGTTAGCGTTGTTTATTATTTTTATTTTTATTTCTGCTGTGCAACTAACAACGTAGGTACAAGAACGAACCGAGAATCGCTATTCACCCCCTCTAGCGTACCAGAAACGATCTCACAATTGGTATCAGAGCGAAGGACCGCTCTTGATCGGACTAATCGCCGAGGGAGCAAGAACGCTAGAGGAAGAACGATGGAAGACAAATTTGGGGACGACATCTACATCCCACTGCCCTTCGATCATGAAGACTTTGAATATTGGTGGGCAAGGATGGAGACTTGGCTTAGCATGGATTGGCCATGTAGGATATCCATAGAAGAGCCCTTCGAAGTTCCAAAGGACAACCACGCGAAGAAGCTTCGTCCTAGATATTGGGACAAAGAGCAACAAGAACAATTTCGGACAAATAAGAAGGTAATTGATATCTTGTTAAATATCTTGCCTAACGATATTTTGAATGATGTAGGTAAATATGAGAATGCTCATGAATTATGGGATAAGTTGGAAAAGTGTCACAAGAACCCTACACAAATTCAAGAGCCCGAAGAAATCAACTCATTGGTTCAAGAAGTGGAAGAAGAAAGTGAGAGGTCATCCACTTCATCTAGAGAAGAGGAGGAGGTCACCACCTTAAGGATTGAGGGGGAGGAGAGACCCTCGTCTACACAAGAATAAGAGGAAGCATCTTCTTCATCCAAGGTTGAAGAGGAAGTCAACCTAGTCTCCACCTCCACCAAAGCCAAGAGAAAGGAGCATATTATATGCTTTGGTTGCAACCAAAATGGGCACTACAAGGATAAATGCTCACAAGGTAAAAAGGAGGTAAAATCTACACTCATTTCAAAATCCTTTAATTCTAACATGAAGTGTAGGAATGGAGAATCCCAAGAGAAGAAGAGGAGAATTCGATGCTTCACGTGTGATGAACTGGGGCACTACCACACCAAGTGTCCAAAGAAGGAAGAGCTCAAGAAAATGGAATACTTGAGAAGATGGGAAAAAGAAGAAAGGAGGAAGCAAAGCTCACAACATGGTGGGACTCCAAATGTAAGGAAGGTAATTCCTAACCTTAAATTTAAATGCAATTCAAATTTAAATTCCTCCATGAATGTTAAAGATAATGCAAATCATTCATCCATGCATGCTAGAGCTCATGAAAAATGCTTAATGGTGCATAACTTTGGTTTCAAGTATAATGATAGGACTAAGGTTAACAAGGTAGATCAAAACCCTAGAAAGGTCATGCATCATGAAAAACCAAAGACCTCTAGACCTAAGGATCAAGGCAAAAATCCCAAGAAGGGGTGGAATGTGCCTAGAAAGGAGGGTAGGTCTAGGAATGTCCAAAGCGGACATGTGGATTCTAGGTTTAGGAACCTAGAAAGGGAGAATCAAGCTTTAAGGGAAAAGCTTGATAGATTGGAGAAAACCCTAGAGAGATTCACTATTGGATCTAAGGGTTTAGATATGGTGTTGGGTGGTTTAAACCGCACCAATGATAGATCGGGGTTGAGATACCGGTCTAAGAACTCCCATGCCAAGGGGAAGAGATATGCTAGGATAGCAAATGATTATGGCAAGAAGGGGGAGTCCAAAAATGGCAAGGGGATGCCATTTAAAGGGGAAAAGAAGGACTTAACCAAAGATGAGGTGTCTAAGGTTAAGAGTGTCAAGTTTGTAGGCCAAGAGTCACCGGTAGAACACCGATGTGGCCTAGTGATGGTTGAGTCACCTAGGGAGGTGGCTAGGGCTAAGAGCTCAAGGGGGAGCTCTAGTAGTCTTTGGGATATATGGTGAATGGACCGTGGGAGGGGGTGCTCCTAGAGGTCTAGATGAACCATGGAGTGTGCCAAAAGAATATTGCATGAAAATTGGTTTTTGGTGTGTAATTGCCATGTAAATCAATGCTAGGGATGCATTGTGGGGTGGCATGGGCAAAGACATCAAGAGGAAACCAAAACTAGGACTTTAGGTCAAGGTTTGATTCAAGTTTTTGGCTAGTTTTGGGTTTTTGTATCAAACTTGGGAATGGTGATAGATACATTTTGGAATGTATTTTTCCCAAGTAGATATGGGTACCACAAACCTCTCCACAAAATTTGGGAATTTTTGGAGATTTGTGAAATTTTTGGCGTATTTCTGAATTTCGTCAGAAATGCTGAAATTTCAGACTTTCAGAGAATTAGTCGACTGCCATTTTGGCAGTCGACTGGTTAGGGCTGATTTTTGTATCAGCATTTGGGTTGGTGTCCAAATGATGCACAACAAGTGTATGGGGGGCTAGTACACATTGTTTATGGTCATTAGGGATTGAAAGAACCAATAATTGAGATATTGTTGGATTCTTTTTGATGTTAGGCAAAGGGGGAGAAGTGTTGGGTTTAATTTGGGAAACCAAACATACCTTTACAAGAAACCCTAGGTTTAGGGGGAGTTGAGATTAAGGGGGAGCATGGTTGCTCCATTCTTGGCGTAAGGGGAACCTTGGAGAGGTTCTTAAAAAGCCTTTGTAAGTCCAATGCAGGGGGAGCTTGGGAGAAGCCTTAAAAATCCCGATTTGGTGAAAATTCCTAACTTGGAGGGTTAGGTGTGGAATGCCTTGGGATAGGATCCATGTATGCATTGCATATGCATTTATTTAGCATTGTTTTTGCTATTTTTTATTACTATTTGTTTCCCTAACTTAAACGTATTGCCAAACATCAAAAAGGGGGAGATTGTTGAGGCAATCTAAGGTTCGGAGTGACCTTGTGTTTTGATGTTTGGGCAAAGGGTTTAAGTTAGGTTTTCCCTTGTGTACTAATATGGGTATGTGAGTGTGCAGGTTGTATAGGTTTACACATATTGACTTGGCTGGACGGCTTCGGTATGGTGAAGGGTTGCATGGAGACAAGCTGGAGGCTTGTGTGCACTCGAGGGACCTGATATAGTAGGGATGATGAGCCGAGGAGCGCAGACTTCGAGGCGTACGTGAAGGATGGCATGGAGACAAGCTGGAGGCTTGTGTGCATCCGAGGGACGAGGGCCGAAGATAAAGAGGGCGCGAAGGCAATAGTCAAGGCTACTGGTGAAGAGTCAGCTAAGGCAAGGGACAAGAGCCGAGGGAAGATGACTCCATGGGCAAGCTGAGAAGTGGACTTCAAAGGGCACACGTGAAGGGTGACATGGAGGCAGGTCGAGGACTTACGTGCGCATCCGAGGGACGATAGCCGGTGGAAGAGGACTTCAAGGAGCAAGGCAAGGGAGAATGCTTGAAGGCACATGTCGACAAGGGTAAAGAGAGTGAGGAAGAGTGTTTGTAGAGGCTGGGCAGTCGACTGGTGTTATAACAGTCGACTGCCAGCGCAAACAGAAACTCACAGTAGGTTCTGGACCCTGGGCCATTCGACTGTCATTTTGGCAGTCGACTGGTAGCGGCCGGTGAGCTGGCAGAATTTGAACTTTGGGGTTGTCAACGGTCAAATTTGGCTGGCACCAGTCGACTGCCCTGGGGGCAGTCGACTGGTAGCGAGAAATCAGCCCCGAGTCCTATTTAAAGAGGACTTCGTGGTGGTTGAGTTTCTTGACGAAACAAGCTTGGTTAAGGCTTGTTAGTAGTCTATTGAGTCCAGATCGTGTCAAGGTGTTATGGCGAGGTTTCTCCATCCACAAGGAGCGACAAGGACTAGTCGAAGGTTATCCGGGGAGTGATCCACAGACGGATTCTTGGATTAGTCACCCGGCCGGGGTGGATACCAAGTAAAACCTGGTTTGTTAGCATTGTTTGTTATTTTTATTTTTGTTTCTGCTGTGCAACTAACAATGTAGGTACAAGAATGAACCGGGAATCACTATTCACCCCCTCTAGCGTACCAGAAACGATCTCACAGGTTCGACCTAGGGTACCATTTTGGAGACCCAAAGTCAGAACCAAGACAACTACGACTGTAAAATGCACTAACATGCTTGCTGTGTTTTGTTTGGTACTAACCCTGGATGCAGGACCGAAGGAACGAGTTTCTGCAGCTCAGAACATCCCAAAGGAGAGGGGCAGTATCTGGGTTGGGCGCCCGGGGCTCAGAACGTCCCAAAAGAGAGGGGCAGTAGCTGGGTTGGGCGCCCGGGAGGTCCCGGGCGCCCTAAGTCAAAGCCAAACAAGAGTTGAGCAAGAATACACTTCGGAAGCTCATTGGGCGGGGCACCACCATGCTCCCGGGCGCCCCCGTGCTCCCGGCTGCCCCGGATGCCTCGGGCGCCCTGGGTCCAAGCTAACGAAGCGGATAGAGTTCAAGCTAGCGGACCGAGTCAACCAGGGCGCCCCCTGCGTCTCGGGTGCCCCCGTCAAACCTCAGCCCGATCCTAGAGGGATAATGGCTGACCGAGAGTTTGCCGGATCAAGTGACACGTGGAGGGCGCCCCCAACGTCCCGGGCGCCCCCAGGCTCACTATATAAGGAGCTCGACCGCCAAGGCTTCTCAACACATTCTTCCAACGCCAATACGCTCTTCGACTCAAGCGCTCTACTCCGGAAACCTCCCATCTCGAGATACAAGTGCCAACGATGACCCTCTGCTTCGAAGTACAATCCACACCAGGCGTCGGTAACGAAGAGTCTTAAGTTTCAGTTTACTGTACTACAACTGTGATATTCTGCTGTAAACATTTTGCACACATATAGAATTGCCCGCAGTAAACGGTCAACGACCGTGGGCCTTGGAGTAGGAGCCGACCGCGACTCCGAACCAAGTAAATCCTTGTGTTCGCGTTTGGTTTTCATGTTAATTTTCCGCTGTGCATTCTCTCTCTAAATCCGAAATGGTTTACGATATTCACCCCCCCTCTATCGTATTCTATCGATCCAACAAGTGGTATCAGAGCGGAGAAGCTCAAATTTGGTGCAACCACCAATTTGAGAATTTTTCGGATTTTCTTCGAACTGTTCTTATTTTTTTAAGTTTTATAGTTAATCGAGGTTGGTGCAACACCACTCGATCTTTATTTTCAAATTTTCAATTCTTATTTTTTCACTATAAGTCAGAATTGATAAAACGATCAATTTTCAAAAATTTGTCATAAACTTTTTTATTATTATTTTAATATTTTTTCTTGAAATTCGTGCTACCTTAAATCGAGCAGATTTTTTCTCAAACATTGAATTCTTACTTTTTCATCATTAATCAGAATTGATAAAATCAACATTTTCAAAAATTTGTCATAACTTTTTATTATTATTTTACCTCGAAATTCGTGCAATAGTTTTGTTGGGCTATATTTTTTTTCTCCTGCACTACTAATCCAAGACCGAGTCTTGGTACATTTCTGTTATTTCTCTTGTGTGCAAGGTATAAACTAAATGGTCAACCAAGAGTGGAACAGTGCCCGTCCACCGCTGTTCACCGGCAAGAACTTCAATTTTTGGAGAAGTCAAATGGAGTCCCTTCTGAAGGCCCACATGGACTTATGGATGTTCATCCAAACATGATTCTCTTTTCCCATAGAAGATGAGTTATCAATCGAGTGGGATAAATTGGATGAACGAACTCTCAACCAAATCGAGATCGATGTAAGGGCTACTGCAATTCTACAATGTGGCCTAACCAAAGAGCAACTCGAGCTAGTAGGTCCATGCATATGTGCTAGAGAAATCTGGGAAAAATTGATTAACCTTCATCAAGAGATCTCAGATGAAGAAGAAGATCAGGTAAGTTATCTTGCCCTTTCGGTCCAAGCATAAACAGCCGAGTTAGAGTTTGAACCCGAATCCAAAGTCGAACCAGAATCAGACGACGAATTGACTGAGACGGTAACCGATTTTGAATTCTTTTCAAAATTAGAATTAAATAATCAAGCAGATACTGTAATGGTCGAGGAAGGTGTAAATTCTATTGTAGGGAAAAATCCTAAAGAACCTCCAAAGAAGGAGCTTCAACTAGTACCTGAGTCCGACTCAGACACAGAATCAGAAGATGAGCCTAGATCCAAGGCGGCAAGAATCAAGGGGGAGATTCCCAATAAGGAACCAAAAGATAAAAGTGTAAATTCAGATTTTAAAAATCATGTAATTTGTTACACATGGAGGGAGAGAGGGCACTACCAAAGTGAGTGTCCTACTCGTAAGATTCGAACGACACCACCGACGGCGACAAAGGTGTTGGTGCAAGTTGCATCAATGATGTTCTTCTTTAAATGTTTTAATGTTTGACAATACACTTAAGTCAGTGATATATTGAACAGACAAAGGGGAACAAAGGAGAAGTAACCCAAGTTGAAGAAATGTCCTAGTTAACCTAGGTGTTGAAACCCTAATACCTAACGAAGGGCTGTTAGGCACCTAGCGAAGAGCTGCTAGGTATCGTAACCCTAAGACCTAGCGAAGGGCTGCTAGGCACCTAACGAAGGGCTACTAGGTATCGTAACCCTAAGACCTAGCGAAGGGCTGCTAGGTATCGAAACCCTAAGACCTAGCGAAGGGCTGCTAGGCACCTAGCGAAGGGCTGCTAGGGAATGAAGACCTGGCGAAGGACTGCTAGGCACCTAGCGAAGGATTGCTAGGTAATGAAGTCTTGGTCCAAGGGACTGAGCAACTTAGCTGAGCGATGACTAAGGACAGGAGTAGAGACGGGTCGGGGTTCGGGCGTCTCGAGATCCGGAGTAATCGGAGGCTAAGCAAAAGTCCATCCGAAGGACTGGGTGGCAACCGTCTCCTGAAAGGAGTAGGTGAAGGGCGAGTTCTCGGGGATAGGAACTCGTGCCGGTTCGACTTAGGGTTTCGTGCAAATTCGAAGTCCGAACCAAGTCCCTAAGGCTAACATTATATGTATCCATGCTTTGTGTTTGTGTATCTTGCAGGTATCAAGAACCGGAGACAAAGCAGGTAAACCAGGTAAAAAACCGCTCTTGCAGGCTTTAAGCAGGGCACCCCCATCATTGGGGGCGCCCCCATGCAACCAGGGCGCCCCGAACAGTGGGGGCGCCCCCAGACGTACTAAAGAAGCAGGAAACGTGAAGCAGGCATAACAGGTGTCAACTGGGGCGCCCGGAGCTTCCGGGGCGCCCGGATTCATAGCTGTTTTGCTGTTTCGAAGTCAGAACACAGGATAAGCCCTCACGGGGGTGCCCTGGTCAATGAACTTATCACCTGCGATGAAGTAGGCGCAAGGATAAGAGTTGACTGAGTCTTCCGGGGTGCCCCCAGCGTCCAGGGCGCCCCCAGGAGGCTTATATAAAGGGGTTCGATCCTTCTTCTTCAGAAACAACTTCCAAGAGCGATCTCAAGACTTCTGACCGACGACAACACGCTAGAGACGAGGCTCTACGACCGGGAGGCTCCAGGAGGAGGTGCGCGGCACTTCGGAGGTCCAGATCGGCCGAGCTTCAGACTTTGTCTCGTTGGTTTGCTTTTTAATTACTGTACTTAAATTTCCATATTATTGCTTGTAATTCTGCACTGTAAGTCGGGTTTCTCCGCCTCCGGAAAGTCCAGAAAGGAGACCAATAGTGGACGGACGTTCCCGTGCATAGGCCTTGGATGTACTGACCCTGGGGGGTCGGGAACCAAGTAAAAATCCGCTGTGTCACTGTCTTGTTTTTCGTTCTATTTATTTTCCGCTGCGCTACTAATATTCTAAGTCTAGAACGAACGAGTTTTCCACGAGATTTCCGAAAGATTTCGAACGGTCGATATTCACCCCCCCTCTATCGACGGCACCGGTCCTACAATTGGTATCAGAGCCGAGCCGCTCTTCACCGGACTAACCGCCAACGGAGCAACGACGCCAGGAGTTGAGGGGGAGCCCAGGGGTGAATCAGGTACATTTTTTTAATGTCTAATTTTAAATTGCATATTATTTGTTTCACATGCAGGGAGAGAGGGCACTATAAAAATCAGTGCCCTACTCGTAAAAATCGTTCATCACCGGCGGCAAAGGGGGCACCAGCGCCAGGAGTCCGGAGAGATAAAAGCCATATCAGATGCTTCAAGTGCGAAAAATTCGGACACTACAAAAACAAATGTCAGGAAAAGGTACGAAAAATTTATGTTCCAAAAATTTTACAAGTTTCTGCACTGCCATGTGATAAAATAGTTAATTTTTTGATAAAGTAGATTTACTGCATAGTAAAATTAACTCTTTGCATGTTAAATTACAAAACGTGAATATGACCAAATTATCAGAAATTAATTGTTTAATTTAGAATATCAATTCAGAAATTAATAAAATTATTTCTGATAATTTTTCTGATAAAATTAATTCTGATAATTTATCTGATAAAATTAATTCTGATAATTTATCTGATAAAATTAATTCTGATAATTTTTCTGATAAAATTAATTCTGATAATTTTTCTGATAAAATTAATTCTGATAATTTATCTGATAAAATTAACTCTGATAATTTATCTGATAAAATTAATTCTGATAATTTATCTGATAAAATTAACTCTGATAATTTATCTGATAAAATTAATTCTGATAATTTATCTGATAAAATTAATTCTGATAATTTATCTGATAAAATTAATTCTGATAATTTTTTTGATAAAATTAATTCTGATAATTTATCTGATAAAATTAATTCTGATAATTTATCTGATAAAATTAATTTTGATAATTTTTCTGATAAAATTAGTTCTGATAATTTTAATCCAGAAAAAATTAATCCTAAGGATAATTCGCAATTCAAATTTGGAAATCCTAAGGATAATTCGGAATTCAAAGTTGAAAATCCTAAGGATAATTCCGAATTCAAATTTGAAAACCTTAAAGATAATACTAAAGATGACCCTGAAATTATTGAAAATCTTGAGGATAAAGAAGAATTTGTTGAAGATATTCTTAAGGATAATAAAGATAAAATCCTCCTAAATGATAATTTAATTATAGATAATATTAAAGATTATTACAAAACCTTAATTAGTGGCCCAAATTACTCCACCTACTGTAAGGATATTGAAAGACCTAATCTTGAGGAGGATATAGAACTATCTAAGATAAAGGCAATAGTTAATAAAAATTACAAAAATTCAAATAAATCAAAATTATTAGAAAAACTTGAAAAGAAAGATAAAAATGAAGAAGAAATTTTTGAAATAATGAAAATGATGAATTTAAACCCACAATTATTAATTAATCATTATAATCTTAATTAAATCTTAATTAAATCCTTATTAAATTCGAATTAAATCTTAATTAAATCCAAATTAAATTCAAATTAAAACTTAATTTAATCCTAATTAAATTCGAATTAAATCTTAATTAAATCTAAATTAAATTCAAATTAAAATTAAATTCAAATTAAATCTTAATTAAATCTAATTTAAATTCAAATTATTCAAAATTAAATCCTAATTAAATTCAAATTATTCAAATTAAATCCAAATTTAATTCAAATTAAATCCTAATTAAATTCAAATTAAAATTAATTAAATCCTGATTAAATCCAAATTTAATTCAAAATAAATCCTAATTAAATCCTAATTTAAATCAAATTAAATCCTAATTAAATCCAAATTTAATTCAAAATAAATCCTAATTAAATCTAAATTTAAATCAAATTAAATTTAATTCAAAATAAATCCTAATTAAATCCAAATTTAAATCAAATTGAATTAAATTCAATTAAATCCTAATTAAATTAAATTATCTTAATTCAAATTAATTCCTATTAAATTAAATCATCTTAATTAAAATTAATTCAAATTAAGTTAATTCAAATCAATCAATTTCAAATTAATTTAATCTTCAATTAATTCTTAATTAACTTCAATACAACTAACTCTTAAATAAATTAAACTTGAACTAAACTAAAATCTTACCCAAACCGCAATAATCAACTTAATAAAATTAAATATGTCAAAGTGGGTTGACATATTCGCGGGTTCACACGACATGTATCAAATCGGGAATTTGATACATTTTTAGAAACATAATTAAAATGTCTTGGACTTGTTTGACTCATGCATAATTGCCATGTCATGCATTTGTTATTTCTTTTAAATATATCTCATGGCATTCATATTTAATTCTTATGCATATATTAGAACGGCTATAAGAAAAAGAATAATTGAAACTTGATCTACCTAGTATTGGGTGGCGGTGAGATGATAGTACGTTAGGGAAGCCAATTCTAATAGGGTCAAGTATACTTGATCTCTTTAGACTGGTGAAACTAGCCGAAGCTACCGATCCAAGACCCAAACTAGTTAAACCAGAATTTTTCAAAAAGTGATTTTGAAAAAGAAATTTCATTAAAAGGCTTTGTCAAGGAAAGGGTTGATGATCCAATAAGGCTACGTCCAAAGAAGGCCTAGTGCCTCGCCAAGACCTGGAAGCCAATTTTTGAAATTCAAATTCAAGTTACTTCTTGTCAAATTCAAATCTAACACAAGCTTCAATTAAATCTTAGAGTTAATAATAAATTAAGAAAAATGATTCAAGCATCTCACAATACACCTATAAGGCAAGTATGCTTGTTGTATTGATACATCTAAAATGGGTGAGATGTTAAGGACTAATAAATTGAAAAATATTTTACAAAATTGTTTTTCAAAATCATTAGAATATTTCTCTAAAAATATATTTTCAAAATAGTGTTTCAATATAATAATGTTTTTATGGAATTCATGCTTGTCTGATTGAATATACATATTATACGTTTTTCAAAAATTATATCTTTTCAAAAATTGTTTGACTCACGCAATTAGACACAAGCCTCTTAGGACAACACTAAAGTTCCTTAAGGCACTTAGATAGAGTCAAACAATATCGGATACAGGGGGAGTGATTTTCATTTTTTTTTGGCTTTCGAAAACTACACTGTAAAAATTACTATTATTTGAAAATACTTTTCGAAAACTGAGCTTTAAATCGTTATCACTTGTGTTTTTCGAAAAAGGTTTATGTTGTAAAATTTATCTGCCTTGTTTGATGTTGATAAACCCTAAAGACACAGAGGAAGGTCCACTTCATAATCTACAAGGACTCCTAGGATGTGTCCACTTTAGGGGGAGTATAAATCAAACTTCTGAAATAATTTTCTTTTAATTAATTGTTTTGAAATTATTAGACAATTCCTTTGATTTGAATCAAACCTTAAGACTCTGAGGAAGAGTACTTGTGGTCAACAAGCTTCCCAGGACTGGGTCAAGTTTAGGGGGAGGTCAAATTAAAAGAATTAGTGAATATTTCAAATGTTTTCATGCGCGGTATTTTCAAATCCTATTGAAAAATAAGTATTATTTTAAAATGCTATCATTTTTTTTAAAAAAAAGATTTCATCTGATTTTGATCAATTTTTAATAATATCTTGAGTTTGAAAAATCCTCCAGGACACTTAGGAAAATGTCCTTGTAGTCAACAAGGTTTCCTATGATTGTGTCAGACTGGAAGATAAACCAAATCAAGTATTATAACTTTAAAAATTTTTACATTTTTCAAAATTAACTTACATCCTATTATTCTGTGACTTATGAAATTCTTGAAATAATATTTACTTGGGTTGGAAAACTTCCAGCACACTTAGGAAATGTCCTTGTAGTCAACAAGGTTTCCCAGGATGGTGTCAGACTGGAAAATAAACCAAGTGAAGTCAAATATTATGTTTTCAAAAGTACTTATGTCTTTCAAAGCCTAATACTCTTTCAAAAGTACTTAATTTTGAATTTTTTTTGTATCTTTTAAAAGTACCTACTTTTTTCAAAAAAAAACTTATATTTTTTCAAAGGTACTTATATCTTTCAAAAATTACTTATTATTTTTCAAAATCTGATCTTTCTTCAAAAAATAACTTACAAGTACTTATTAGTACTTGCAACATATGTATTTTTCAAAATATCATTTTTTTCAAACATGCTCAATCTATTATTTTTCAAAAGTAGTTGCATGCCTCAAAGATCATCTTTCAAAATATTTGGCATTTTCTAAAAAATATTGTCTAAGTTGTCTAAGTTCAAAATACTTAAGCATTAGTTTTATGCTATGCTTTCAAAATTTTATAAGTATTTTTCTCATTGTTGGTGCAAGTATTTCTGTTTATTTTGATGTATAACAAAGGGGGAGAGGTGTGCTTAAGTTAGAAAAAAATTTTTGAACTCTTACCAAAGGACCATTTGATCAAAATGGGTTTTTCAAAACCAAGGTTTGATCCCAAAAATGGTAAGTTAGCCCCTTAAACAAATCTAACTTAAGTTATTGTCAAACATCAAAAAGGGGGAGATTGTTGGTGCAAGTTGCATCAATGATGTTCTTCTTTAAATGTTTTAATGTTTGACAATACACTTAAGTCAGTGATATATTGAACAGACAAAGGGGAGCAAAGGAGAAGTAACCCAAGTTGAAGAAATGTCCTAGTTAACCTAGGTGTTGAAACCCTAAGACCTAACGAAGGGCTGTTAGGCACCTAGCGAAGGGCTGCTAGGTATCGTAACCCTAAAACCTAGCGAAGGGCTGCTAGGCACCTAGCGAAGGGCTGCTAGGTATCGTAACCCTAAGACCTAGCGAAGGGTTGCTAGGCACCTAGCGAAGGGCTGCTAGGTATCGAAACCCTAAGACCTAGCGAAGGGTTGCTAGGCACCTAGCGAAGGGTTGCTAGGGAATGAAGACTTGGCGAAGGACTGCTAGGCACCTAGCGAAGGATTGCTAGGTAATGAAGTCTTGGTCCAAGGGACTGAGCAACTTAGCTGAGCGATGACTAAGGACAAGAGTAGAGACGGGTCGGGGTTCGGGCGTCTCGAGATCCGGAGTAATCGGAGGCTAAGCAAAAGTCCATCCGAAGGACTGGGTGGCAACCGTCTCCTGAAAGGAGTAGGTGAAGGGCGAGTTCTCGGGGATAGGAACTCATGCCGGTTCGACCTAGGGTTTCGTGCAAATCCGAAGTCCGAACCAAGTCCCTAAGGCTAACATTATATGTATCCATGCTTTGTGTTTGTGTATCTTGCAGGTATCAAGAACTGGAGACAAAGCAGGTAAACCAGGCAAAAAACCGCTCTTGCAGGCTTTAAGCAGGGCGCCCCCATCATTGGGGGCGCCCCCATGCAACCAGGGCGCCCCCAATAGTGGGGGCGCCCCCAGACAGTACTAAAGAAGCAGGAAACGTGAAGCAGGCAGAACAGGTGTCAACCGGGGTGCCCGGAGCGTCCGGGGCGCCCTGGTCAATGAACTTATCACCTGCGACGAAGTAGGCGCAAGGATAAGAGTTGACCGAGTCTTCCGGGGCGCCCCCAGCGTCCAGGGCACCCCTAGGAGGCCTATATAAAGGGCTTCGATCCTTCTGCTTTAGAAACAACTTCCAAGAGCGATCTCAAGCCTTCTGACCGATGACAACACGCTAGAGACGAGGCTCTACGACCGGGAGGCTCCAAGAGGAGGTGCGCGGCACTTCGGAGGTCCAGATCGGTCGAGCTTCAGACTTTGTCTCGTTGGTTTGCTTTTTAATTACTGTACTTAAATTTCTATATTATTGCTTGTAATTCTGCACTGTAAGTCGGGTTTCTCCGCCTCCGGAAAGTCCGGAAAGGAGACCAATAGTGGACGGGCGTTCCCGTGCATAGGCCTTGGATGTATTGACCCTGGGGGTCGGGAACCAAGTAAAAATCCGCTGTGTCACTGTCTTGTTTTTCGTTCTATTTATTTTCCGCTGCGCTACTAATATTCTAAGTCTAGAACGAACGAGTTTTCCACGAGATTTTCGAAAGATTTCGAACGGTCGATATTCACCCCCCCCTCTATCGACGGCACCAGTCCTACAAAAGGAACCAGTTCCAAAAGCACGAAAGGATAAAAGTCGCATTCAATGCTTCAAGTGCCAGGAGTTCGGGCATTACAAAAGTGAATGCACAGATAAAAGAGCTACCAAGAATGTCGGACAAATAATCGACAAAGGTAAATTTACAGTATTTGAAAATCCATTATTTACCTTGAATAATGTGATTGATTCATGTAAATTAATTAAGGCAAATTTCAAAAAATTGAAACAATAAAATGAAACCCTAAAACATAAGGTCAATATGTTAGAAAATTTAATTCATAATCTTGTTGATTTCGAAAATCCGGAGTATTACTCCAATTGTGACCTTACTTAGATAATGGTTTGCTTTAATTGTGTGTTTATTTTTATTTTTATTTTTATTTTTTATTTTTGCTTAGAATTAGGATTGACTAGTTTAAGGACTAAAGAGTTACTTAAAACTTGAAAACCTAGTATTGGGAGGAGGTGAGATGATAGTACGTTAGGGAAGCCCTTCTAATAAGGTCAAGTATACACTACTTGGTCTGTTTAGTCTGGTGGAACTAGCCGAAGCTACTGATCCAAGACCCAAACTAGTTAGACCAAAATCTTTCAAGGAGTGACTTGAAGATGAATTTTCTATAAAAGGCTTTGTCAAGGAAGGATTGATGATCCAATAAGGCCACGGCCAAAGAAGGCGTAGTGCCTCGCCAAGACCTAGAAGCCAATTATAGAAAATCAAATTCATTTTACTATTGTCAGATTTGAATCTAACACAAATTTTAAGTAAATCTTAGATTTAACACTAATTTGAAGATAAAAATAAAGCATCTCACAAAACCCATAAGGTTAACTTGTTTGATCACGTAGAACTGGGTGAGATATCTAGGACCTAAGAGTATATGTCACTATCCTTCTAAATAAAACTCAAAGTGCTTTCAAAAGTTATTCAAAATTATCTCTAGTTTTCAAATTAATTCAGTTTACTGTACCATACCTTTTCAACTCCAACAATTTTTTAATATATTGAATTTCATGTTAAATATCTCAATAGTGTTGATGCAGTCTGACCCTGATTGTTATTTTGGTGTTGACATCGATTTTAGTTTAGGTTGATGATTATGATGATTATGGTTAAGTCCTGATCGGGGATTAGGCATGTTATGGACAATCCTAGCTTGGAGGGCTAGGTGTTGGAAAATCCTAACCTGGAGGGTTAGGTGTGGAAAATCCTAGCTTGGAGGGCTAGGTGTTGAAAAGTCCTAATTCGGAAAGGTTGGGTGAAAATTCCTAGCTTGGAGGGCTAGGAGAAAAGTCCTAACTTGGAGGGTTAGGTGAAAAGTCCCAACTTGGAGGGTTAGGTGAAAAATCCTGGCTTGGAGGGTCAGGTCCTAGCTTGGAGGGCTAGGTGTGGAAAAGTCCTAACTCGGAAGGTTGGGTGGAAAGTCCTAGCTTGGAGGGCTAGGTGAAAAGTCCTAACTTGGAGGGTTAGGTGAAAAGTCCCAACTGGAGGGTTAGGGGAAAAATCCTGGCTTGGAGGGTCAGGTCCTAGCTTGGAGGGCTAGGTTGGATGAAACCCTAGCTTGGAGGGCTAGGTTGGAGCCCCTGGATCGGTCTGTTGACCGATCAGGGAGTTGGCACGGTGCTCTTTCGTGGATCGGTCTGGTGACCGATCAGGGAGTATACGTTTCACCCACTGCTTGGCTCCTGATCGGTCTGGTGACTGATCAGGGAGCACACAGTGAGGTTGAGTTCCCCTGCTGATCTGCTCCTGATCGGTGTGGTGATCGATCTGGATCACTGTGCAGATCGTTCTGGAGAATGATCCAGCGTCACGAGTTCCTTACTATGATCGATCAGGACGGAGCCTGATCGGTCTGGTCATGACCTGATCGGTCTGGTGACCGATCAGGAGGCTCCCTGATTGGTCCGGTGACCGATCAGGAGGTTTGGACTGCGAAGCTCAGAAATCGCCCGGCAAAGATCGATCCACAACCTGGGATCGGTTTGGTGATCGGTCCAGGAGAGTCCCAGAGAAATCGCGACTTCTGATTGAGCGTTGGGGACCGATCAGGATGGAGCCTGATCGATCTGAACCCAGCCTGATCGGTCTGGTGACCGATCAGGAGGCCCTCTGATCAGTCCGGTGACCGATCACTTTAATTCAAAATGCACTGTCAGACGCTCTGATCGTGTCTGAACGTATCCGATTCTCTGTGCTTAATCTCTGATGCTTGATTTTCTGTTTGATATACTGCTCTAATGATCTGATTAAGCTGCAGGTGACAGGGAAGGATTCAAACACTCAAGGAGAGTCAATGGTGGCCTTTCCTTGGAGCAGGTTTGTCCGTTTTCCATCTCAGGTTGCAACGGCTGGAGCTGCAGACTGGAGATTGGCTGAGGGAAGCTCAGGGAGTCCAGGGAGAGCTCAGTGGTAGCTGGCGTTGGCAGGTAAGCAGCTGGAGGCTGCTGTGAGATGGTGTCACCTGTGCTCAGTGGAGAAACAAAAGGGCGTAGAGGAGAAGAGTAGAGTAGAGTTCGCTGAATCGTCTTCTGGCTTGAGTTCTTGCTGCGCATTTGTGTTCTCCACACTTTGCTTGTGTGTTCTGAAGTGTCATCATATTGAGCAAGCATCTGCAATCAGTGAAGCAACCGTCCCTTACTTGAGCGCTTGGAGGAAGGAACAAGAGGCTTTGAGTCCAACAGCGAGAAGACACGAAGAAAGGATTCTTGCGTGAGATCGTCGCTGGGTGGAGCTCGGGAGAAGCTTGCTGTGTTCTTGTCTGTGCTAAGTGCTAAGTAAGATCTTTCTTGTGTTTCATTGTGCTTAAACTATATCCTTGATTGAAACGCTGTGGAGAGGTTACTCCACCGAGAAGGAGGTTGCTTTCTATCCAATGTTCACCGGGGCTTGATCTGCCGACGATCAAGGGATCACCCACCTTAAGGGCACGCCAAGGAGTAGGGGCAAGTTATCCCCGAACCTTGTAAATCCTCTTGTTAGCATTCTTATGTTTGCTCATAGTTTAGGGTTTTGGTTTTCTGCATACTCTGTTTCTATTCTTTCCGCTGTGCTACTAAACGGTTTAAGTGCAGAATTTTTGATAAGCTCAAAGTCAAAGTGTTTGGCTATATTAACCCCCCCTCTCTAGTCATCCGGGTTCCAACAAGTGGTATCAGAGCTTGGGGCTCTATTTTTGCGGATTAACAACCGAGAGCTATCATCCATGGCTTTGAGAGAAGGTTTCTCCACCACCCGACCTCCTTTTTTTGATGGCGCTGACTTTCAATATTGGAGATCAAAGATGGAGTACTATCTTAAGATGGACATCAACACTTGGTTCGCTGTGAAGGAGGGTTTCACTCCTCCTAAGGATGATGAAGGCAAAGAACTTGAATCGTGGCGGTGGACGGCTGAACAAACTCGTAAGAGTGAAGCCAACGCGAAGGCGGTGGTCACTCTACAATGCGGCATGAACAAAGACCAACTCGTCAAGGTTGGTCCATTCACAAGTGCAAAAGACTTGTGGAACAAGCTCATCGAACTCCACGAGGGCACCCGAGATTCAAGAATCGCCAAGAGGGACTTGTTCCTCAATCAACTTCAAAATCTCTCCATGAAGGAGAATGAAATTGTAAGTGAGTTACATAGTCGGTTCAAGGAAGTCCTCAATGAGCTTCATTCTATTGATGAAAAGGTCGAGAATCGCGACCTTGTGAGGTATGTGCTAAAAGCATTTCCAAGGAATGCTTTGTGGTCATCCATGGTGGATGCCTACAAAGTTTCCAAGGATTTATCAATTGTTAAGTTAGATGATTTGTTTTATGAAATGGAATTGCATGAGATGGGTAACAAAGGCCCCAAGGACAAGGGGATTTCCTTAGTTGCAGGGGACCGATCCAATAAGAAGAAGAAGGAGAAGAAGAAGGAGAAGGAAGTCTCTTCATCTTCATCCTCTTCCGAATCCGAGTCCGATTCCGAGGAAGATGGCAGCGGGTCTTCTTCCTCCGAGATGGCAAATTTTGTGAGAAGAATGATGAGAAGGGGTCGACGCTTCAAGGGTAAAGGTAACCCTAGTGAAGTTAAAGTTGATAAGACTAACGTTTCGTGTTTTGAGTGTGGTAGGAAAGGGCACTTCAAGAGTGAATGCCCAAAGCTAAAGAAAAAGGAGGAGAAATCCAAAAAGAAAGAGGAGAAATCATAGAAAAAGAAGAAGGCCTTGAAGGCCACTTGGGATGAGTCATCCTCGAGCTCATCGGATGAAGAGGAGGAGAAGAGCACAAGGCATGTGACACTCATGGCTCTTGGAGAAGAAAGCAGTGATGAATCCTCCAACTCCTTAAACGCGGCTTCATCATCTTCGGATGATGAAGAGGTAACCTCTCCCGAACTAGAAAAATGTTATAGAGCTATTGCATGTTTAACCAATATGTTGAAGAAGTCAAAGAATAAGGTTAAGTCATTGCAATTAGAAATTGAACAATTGAAATCGTCTAGGGATGATAACATTGATGATTTGCATGTTGAAATGTTAGAGGATGAGATTAAATCATTGAAACTTGAGGTTAAAAATTTGAAATCCTCTAGGGTTGAGGATGTAGATGATTTGCATAATGAATTGCTAGAAGAAGAAAACAAATCATTGAAGAGTGAAGTTGAGAGACTCAAGAATATTCTTGAGAAGTTCTCAACTAGCTCTAAGACCCTAGACATGATCTTGAGTGCCCAAAGGGCAGTTTACAATAGGGCCGGTATTGGTTACCGACCCAAAGAACCTTCATTCGTGTCTTTGATGTCTAGGACTGATATGAGACAATCTAAGACACCTAGGGTTCAAAAGAAAGTTGTCAAGGCATGGGTGCCTAAGACTTGTTTAGTAGGTGCTTTAGGTCCCAAGGTTTGGGTACCTAAAACTTCTATTTTTCGAATTGTGTAGGTTATGATTGAGGGGGAGCATCTATCAACTTGGTTCGTTGATAGTGGATGCTCCAAACACATGACCGGGGATAGATCATTGTTTACCACACTTCAAAAGAAAAGTAGAGGTAATGTTTCATTTGGTAACAATGGTAGTCTTAAGGTCATAGGAATAGGAGACATTCAAATATCCGAATGTCTTAGAATCTCAAATGTCCTTCTAGTCAAGGGGATGACATTTAATCTCCTAAGTGTCAGTCAATTGTGTGACACGGGTTACACAATTGATTTTCAACCAAGTCAATGTCTAGTTAGACAACATGACACCTTGGACACGGTACTAGTAGGAACAAGAGTAGACAATATTTATCAAGTTTCATTTAAAAGTGCTACTAATGCTTTTGCTAAGTGTCTCATGTCAAAAGAAGAAGAGTCTACCCTTTGGCACCGGAGGCTAGCACATGTTAACATGAAGAACATCCGGAAGTTGGCCAACAAGGGATTAGTTCGTGGCTTACCAAGCATCAAGTATGAAAAAGACAAACTCTGTGATGCATGTCAAATGGGTAAGCAAACAAAATCTGCACATAAAGGTAAAAGCGTTGTAAGTACATCTACCGCATTAGATTTACTTCATATGGATCTATTTGATTGTAGCACTATCATATCATTGAATGGAAGTAGATATTACTTTGTTATCATTGATGACTTTACTAGATATACATGGACTTATTTTCTAAAATATAAGGACCAAACCTTAGATGTTTTCATTTCTTTTTGTAGAGGAGTTGAAAATGAAAAATCATCAACAATTAAGACAATTAGAAGTGATCATAGAGGTGAATTTCAAAATCAACGGTTTTTAGAATTTTGTCAGGATAGAGGTTATAGACATGAGTTCTCTACTCCTAGAACACCACAACAAAATGGTGTTGTAGAGAGGAAGAACCGTGTTTTATAAGAGGCTGCACGAAGCATGCTTAATGAGTACTCACTACCGAGCTACTTATGGGCTGAAGCTGTAAATACAGCTTGCTATGTGCAAAACCGAGTCCTCATCCATAGGTTCTTAGGAAAGACTCCCCATGAACTTTGGTTTGGGAAACCACCTACGGTTAAACATCTTAGGGTGTTTGGTTGTAAGGTGTTTATCCTAAACACCAAGGATCACCTTGGAAAGTTCACGGCAAAAGCTGATGAAGGGATACTAGTCGGGTACTCCCTCGTTAGCAAAGCCTATCGAGTCTACAACAAGAAATCTAGATTAGTTGAAGAGTCTTCTGATGTTGTCTTTGAAGAAATTCCAAAGGCCAATGAACAACCAGAAGATGAAGTCCAATTCGAACTTAGGAGACTAAGTTTGAATGAGAGTCCAAATGGTGTTGATGGTGATGAGTCTGATGACGGTGAGCCTAGACAATCCATAGATCAGCCGGATCCTGAGGCTGAGCTTGTGTCTAGTGAACCCATTCAAGAAGCACCACCAACACCTAGGCAAACTAGATTAGCCTCTAGTCATCCCCAAGACCAAATTGTTGGAGACATCCATCATGGGGTTAGAACTAGATCATTCTTTAGGAATGAGGCTAATGAAGTTGCCTAATTTCCGAAATTGAACCTAGAAAAATTGATGAAGCATTAAATGATCCCGATTGGATCATTGCAATGCAAGATGAACTAGGTCAATTCGAAAGGAGTCAGGTTTGGGACTTAGTCCCTAGACCTAAGAAGACCACCATCATTGGAACCAAATGGGTCTTCAAAAACAAATTGAACCATAAGGGAGAAATCATTAGAAACAAGGCACGCTTAGTAGCCAAGGGCTATAGTCAAGTTGAAGGCCTTGATTATGATGAGACCTATGCTCCCGTGGCACGATTAGAATCCATTCGATTGATGCTTGCATTTACAGCACATCGTGGCTTCAAGTTATACCAAATGGATGTCAAATCAGCCTTTCTAAATGGTCTAATAAGAGAAGAGGTCTATGTCGAACAACCTCCGGGGTTTGAGAGTTCTGAATTCCTAAACCACGTGTTCAAGCTCAAAAAGATACTTTATGGCCTTAAACAAGAACCCCTAGCTTGGTACGAGCTGTTGTTGACGTTTTTAATTGAAAAAGGCTTTGTAAGAGGTCAAATAGACCCTACACTATTTCTACGTAGAGATGGTGACAATATTTTTGTAGCCCAAGTATATGTCGATGACATAATTTATGGCTCAAATAACAAGGGCTATTTAAATGAATTCATTGGACACATGGAAAGTGAATTTGAAATGAGTCTAGTGGGACAGTTGACTTTCTTCCTTGGACTTGAAATCAAACAAACCCGAGATGGGATCCATGTGCACTAATCGAAATACACACAAGAAATGCTCCGTAAATTCAGTATGAGTGATTCAGAAGAGGTGACCACTCCCATGGCTACGAACACAAGACTAGACAATGATGAGAGTGGTAAACCCATTAATTTGACTCAATATCGGAGCATGATAGGTAGTCTGCTATACCTCACAGCCAGTCGACCTGATATTCTTTTCGCTGTGGGTATGTGCGCTAGGTATCAAGTTTGTGCCAAGGAATCTCATTTAATCGATGTTAAGAGAATTTTGAGATATCTTAAAGGCACAATTGGAGTCGGTCTTTGGTACCCCCGTACC
>JAGFNQ010001801.1:0-37294 GCA_024364735.1 Boesenbergia rotunda | reverse complement strand
TATTTATCAATTCATCGACTAGGGATATTTCCAACACTTCACATTTGCACACTTAGAGATAATCACTAGTTGTGATCCCATCACAAATTCTCTTATGCTGTGAACTATGTGGCGAACATTCAGTAGATGAGTTTAAGATCCCAATCAAATACACAAACATGTATACTCAAATAGTGAATTATCATTTATTGAAATAAATGTTTACAATCATAAGGCGATTGCCTTAGGACACTTCTCTCATATCACTAACAGAAACAAAAAGGGCGTAGAGGAGAAGAGCAGAAAGGAGTTCGCTGAATCGTCTTCTGGCTTGAGTTCTTGCTGCGTATTTGTGTTCTCCACACTTTGCTTGTGTGTTCTAAAGTTTCATCATCTTGAGCAAGCATCTGCAATCAGTGAAGCAACCGTCCATTACTTGAGCGCTTGAAGGAAGGAACAAGAGGCTTCGAGTCTAACAGCGAGAAGACACGAAGAAAGGATTCTTGCGTGAGATCGTCGCTGGGTGGAGCTCAGGAGAAGCTTGCTGTGTTCTTGTGTGTGCTAAGTGCTATGTAAGATCTTTCTTGTGTTTCATTGTGCTTAAACTATATCCTTGATTGAAACACCGTGGAGAGGTTACTCCACCGAGAAGGAGGTTGTTTTCTATCCGATGTTCACCAGGACTTGATCTGCCGACGATCAAGGGATTGCCCACCTTAAGGGCACGCCAAGGAGTAGGGGCAAGTTATCCCCGAACCTTATAGGGGCTATATTCACCCCTCCCTCTCTAGCCATCCGGGTTCCAACACCTGGAAGGGATTGAGGCTCTTGGTTGTCGATAAGCTGCGACGAGATCGAATCAGATTATATCTGACCAGGAATGAGGTGTTGGAGCAATCTAGGTGTTAGTAGGAGCCCTAGAGCCAATTATGTGATGATTGACTAGGGACATTTTGTATCATATTCTATCATAAATAAAGACATGTTTGGTTATTATACTTACTTTGTATTGGTGCCAAATAATTAAGTATAATAATGTCCTTGGGTAGTAGGTTCTTATCTACATTATATCGATTGGTTGAATCAATAGTGAGATGATGTGGAGAACACTACTCTAAACCATTCCTAGTCAAGTATTAATATTCAAGGACAATATTAATACATGGAGACTAGCATGTAGGTCAACTGATGACTTGAGCTCACAAGTCATGGATATGTGATATCAAGTTGACACATGGGTATACATTGGAGAATGTGTACTGAATTGACCCGCCATGAGAAAGTTTCATAGATTGTAATATGAGTGTCATAAACTTTCTCATGTGACTATTGGTATGAATAGTCCTTAGACCTGAAGTTACTACGGTTCCTTACATAAGGAGTTATGTACTTTGGTATCGTCAAACGTCACCGGTAACAGGGTGGACTATAAAGGCGATCACTGGGTATGTAATGAATTATGCGAAGAGATGTGAGTGATGTAGATGGAATCTATCCCACCCATATGATGGGAGTGATATATGTGGGTCCCTTGATCGAGTAGGATTATTGAAACGCATGACCATCTTCAAATGAGTCAATATGAGATATTGAGCTCATTTGTTTGAGTGAGTCTACTCGGGGGTCAAGAAACACAAGATTGATTGAGGATGACACGGTCTATGACTCATTGGTCAATCTAGATATCAAGGATAGAAGGATAAGGTCATACATTATCATAGTCACGGAGGTTTATTTGGATCTCGACTTTTCTTGTTACTTGGGTAGCAATGATGCATTGCTAGATGCCGCTCATTGCTTATGTGTCTAAAGTGTTTAGGCGCATTGCCAACGTCACGAGAACCTATTGGGTCACACACTAAGGACACGATGCTTCGGGAAATCTGATCGGGAGATTTGATCCCGAGTTGGGAACTCGGGAGGCCTGAGCATGAGTTGGGAACTCGGGAAATCTGAACCCGAGTTGGGAACTCGGGAGGTCAGTTCGGGAGCTCGAGTTGGGAACTCGTGCGGGTCAGGAGCTCGGCACTCGGCAGATTGAGTCGGCACTAGGCAGACTGGGCTGGGAGCTCGGCAGACTGGGTCAGCACTCGACAGACTGGGTCGGAGCTGAGCAGACTGGGTCGGAGTTTGGCAGATTGGGTCGGGAGCTCGACACTCGGGAGACTTGGTTGGGAGACCTAGTCGGAAGCCCGAGAGGACCGGTCGGAATTGCATGGGGAAAGAGAAAAGTCTCTCTTCATTAGATGAAGAGAAGGTGAAGAGTCACATGAAAAGATGTGCTCTTTATTGGCTTTAATGAAGAGAAGTCAAAGAGACAAAAGACTCTTAATATTTATGCGATGAATATAAAAGAGGGACTTGTCATTTTGAATGGAAGAGTGCTTTTCTTCTTCCCTTCCTCTCTTCTTCCTCTCCTCCCTTTTTGGCCGAAACTCTATTGTAGGGTTCTTGGTGTTCTGTGAGTTACCTCAAGTTGCTAAACAACTAAGGTAGTTCTCCCGAAGTTGAGAGATTGTGTCCGTGTGGATACGAATAGAGGCACGGACGTTTGAACGTAAGAGACCCGGCGCATTTTTGAATAGCGGGATAAACGAAGGGCACGCTTTAAAGGTATAAACAGTAGATAAATCTATTAGATAGATGAACTTCGTACGAGTTTTCTTTCGCATGGATCGCTCGGGTTGTTTCCGCTGCGTTTTATGTTTTGGTGCCGGGAGAACCCAACACTAGGTACCTTGGATTTGATGTTTGGGCAAAGGTTTAAGTTAGGATTATTATTGTATTTAATATACATTGTGAGTATGCAGGATACAGGTACAACAAAGGAGAAAAATCCAAGTGGCATCTT
Organism: Boesenbergia rotunda; assembly: GCA_024364735.1. NCBI lineage: Eukaryota > Viridiplantae > Streptophyta > Magnoliopsida > Zingiberales > Zingiberaceae > Boesenbergia > Boesenbergia rotunda. The sequence goes on along the minus strand of JAGFNQ010001801.1, from coordinate 34,464 downwards.
GGTAATGGAAGACCCGACAACAAAGACCGAGGCCGAAGGAAGCTCCAGAAGGCAATGTGTGAAGGATGGAGAGACATCTGAAGGACGCAAGGCTGATGGAGGAGGCTAGAAGACTAAGTCTAGGATGGTCGGGCGAGGACGAGTGCTGAGTGATTGTATTCAGGGCTGAAACCCTAGGTTTAGGGTTGTTGGGACCGGGTGCATGTTGACATGGATACGGGTTCGTAATTTTAAAATTTAATTACGTGCAGCGGAAGATTTAGCATAAATAATTTCTCAAATTATTTTAATCACGTATCTAGCATGCAACCTTATGTTGTGGAGACATGATCATACATTTAGAATTTTGCAGAAAGTAAACTAATTTACTTGATACCTCACGTAACTTGTAGAAAGGGACGAGATCCAACCGTAGCGTCCCTTGGAAGCTCCGCCTCTATTCGCGTCCACGCCGAGTTTTCTTCGGGATGACTTCGCAAAGCCACGAGTTTCGTGCCGACAAGAACTACTAGATTCTCCAAAGGCACGACAAGAATATCAAGAGAGAGACGGAAAGACTAACCACCAAACGAAGAACAGAATCAAGATTCCGGGGAGGAAGGAGTTGCGCCCAATTAATCTTGCTCCTCTAGGGTTAATTGGTGGAGAGAGCAAAGTTGCTCACGGCAACCTTGTGGCCGGCGACACTAGAGAAGGGAGAGGGAGAGAAGGAGAGGGAGAGAGGCTAGGCAAGAATCCTTAATATCTTGAATTGATTTCCAAGCCTTGCCTTTGCACCTTTATATAGTAGTCTCTTTATCGCCAAGTCTCCTTTTAACGGAATAAATTTTTCATAAAAAATTTATCTTATAAATTTTTCTATGAATTATTTCGTTATGCCAAGTTTTTATTATAACTTAATTTATAATAAAAACAACCATGTCTCCCCTTTTATTATGGAATAAATTTTTTTTAAAGAAATTTATTATATAAATTTTTCTTATCATGGAAAAATCAATTCATAATTGATTTTATAAAATAAAATAAACCAATCCATAATTCATTTTAATTTCCATAAAAAAAGAATAAATTTCTATAAATTTCTTTATATAAATTTCTTTATCCATAATTTTATAAAACAAATCACGCTCGATTTATTTTATAATTTAAACCAAACAATTTGGTTTCCCTTTTTATTGTGGCCGGCCAAACCAAAGAGGGTGGGGACCCTCTTTGGCCGGCCAAATCCAAGCCGTTACCTTACGAATTAAACTCATTTAATTCGTCCAATAAGCCTTCAAAAGACTTAGCTATTTTAAGCTTCCGATGCGTCTCTGAAAAATTCAGATTCGACTTATCTCTCTTGATCGGAAAATCCAATTTTCAACTCGTTTTAAATCCCTCGGATTACTCGTAGTGCGTGTGACTAAATAGGCTTTCGATTTATGTTGGCCGTCTATAATTAACCAATTATAGAACGATCATGAGTGGCACCTAGTTGTACATCATGATCCCCAATTAATCGAAAGATCAACGGTTGACCTCAGAAATAATTCTGAAACCCTTCAGCAGCTATAATGAGTCATGCCTCATTCCTTTCACCATCTTATACCCACTTGGTTCAGGACACGGTCTATGTGTGTTAGTCCCCACTAGGCTGACTACGTCACACCTAGCCCAAGTAATGTCTTTCTCGTCCAACGGATTCTAGTTACTCTCATGTTTCTGAGAGATTCATACTCGGAACATGTGATGCTCTGGCCAGAGGCTTCGAGTAACAATCCGACGATAGGCCTTGGGTATACATCTCCTCGCAAGGAGTGATGAATCCTTTGTTGGTTGTTCAAACATCTTCGGGCACTTCGGCTTATACCTAATCATCCTGGGTCCACACCTCCTTGGAGATGCTTGCTTAAGATGTCAAAGTATAAGTATTTATGACCAAGATGACTTGAACACCGCAAGTCAAAGGAACATCGCACTTAAGCTGCAGTAAGAACTTCATTGACATATCTATATCTAGATTACCATATGAAGTTTTACAGCTAGTCACTCCAATGAACTAGTTCCCTTAACTAGCATTCATGTTTATCTCCGGACATCCCAATGTCACTAGCCAGTGAGAATCAGCTGATTAGAGAATAACCCAAGCTAGTCTCAACAGAATTGATAGTGTCCGTATCTATCAATTCATCGACTAGGGACAATTTCAATACTTCACAATTGCACATGTAGAGATAATCACTAGTTGTGAATTCATCACAAATTCTCTCATGCTGTGAATTATATTGCGGACATTTAGTAAATGAGTTTAAGATCTCAATCAAATACACAGACATGTATACTCAAATAGTGAATATTCATTTATTAAAGTAAATGATTACAATCATAAGGCGATTGCCTTAGGACACTTCTCTCATATTACTAACAAGGGTTTGGTCATTCGACTGATGCTTGGATCAGTCGACTGATAAGGGTTATAGAACTATCAGTCGACTGCTGTCGGCTGGAATTCGAACATTGGGCTGTAACGTTTGAATCCAAGGTGAACCAGTCGACTGGTAATGGTTGTTTCAGCTGTGAGCTCTATTTAAGAGAGATCGTTTTGGCTGGGTAAAGGTTGACGAAATAAGTTTGGGTAAAGCTTATTAGTAGTCTATAAGTGCTCAGGCGTTGTGGCAAGGTTGTGGTGAGGTTTTTTCATCCACAAGGAGTGACGTGAGCTAGCCGGAGGCTTTCCGGGGAGTCATCCACCGACGGATCAGGATCGTCCACCTTACGGACAGTCGTGGAGTATGAGTATCATCTCCGAACCACATAAAGGTTTGGTGTTAGTATTGTTTTAGTTTGTAGTTTAAGTTTCCGCTTGCGCTTGCTAACACGTGTAGGAAGAAACCGGCGAATCAAGTGGGTGAACGGCTATTCACTCCCTCTAGCCGTACGCACCGATCTCCTGTTCGTAGGAGCCCTAGAGTCAATTATGTGATGATTGACTAGAGACATTTTGTATCATATTCTATTATTAATAAAGGTATGTTTGGTTATTATACTTACTTTGTATTCTGTGCTGAATGATTAAGTATAATAATGTCCTTGTGTAGTAGGTTCCTATCTACATTATATCGATTGGTTGAATCGATAGTGAGATAATGTAGAGAACACTACACTAAACTATTCCTAGTGAAGCATCAATTATTCAGGGACAATGTTGATTCATAGAGACTAGCATGTAGGTCAACTGATGACTTGAGTTCACAAGTCATGGATATGTGATATCAAGTTGACACATGGGTATACATTGGAGAATGTGTACTGAATGACCCGCCATGAGAAAGTTTCATAGATTGTCATATGAGTGTCATAGACTTTCTCATGTGACTATTGGTATGAATAGTCCTTAGACCTGAATTCACTACAGTTCCCTACATAAGGAGTTATGTACTTTGGTATCGTCAAACGTCACCCATAACAGGGTGGACTATTAAGGTGATCACTGGGTATGTAATGAATTATGCGGAGGGATGTGAGTGATGTAGATGGGATCTATCCCTCCCATATGACGAGAGTGATATCTGTGAGCCCCTTGATCGAGTAGGATTACTGAAACGCATGGTCATGCTCAAATGAGTCAGTATGAGATATTGAGCTCATTTGTTTGAGTGAGTCTACTCGGGGATCAAGAAACACAAGATTGATTGATGATGATACGGTCTATGCCTCATTGGTCAATCTACATATCATGGATAGAAGGACAAGGTCATACACTGTCATAGTCACGGAGGTTTAGTCGGATCTCGACTTTTCTTGTTACTTGGGTAGCAGTGATGTATTGCTAGATGCCGCTCATTGCTTATATGTCTAAGGTGTTAGGCACATTGCCAACGTCACGAGAACCTATTGGGTCACACACAAAGGACGTAATACTTCGGGAATTCTGTTCGGCTGTAAGGAGCCCGAGTTGGGAACTCGGGAGTCCGAGCCCGAGTTGGGAACTCGGGAGTCCGAGTCCGAGTTGGAGAACTCGGGAGTCCGAGCCAGAGTTGGGAACTCGGGGGTCCGAGCCTGAGTTGGGAACTCGGGAGATCTGAGCTCGAGTTGGGAACTCAGGAGCGCAGATCGGGAGCTCGGCACTTGGCGGACCGAGTCGGAGCTCGACGGACCGAGTCGGAGCTCGACGGACCGAGTCGGAGCTCGACGGACCGAGTCAGAGCTCGGCAGATCGGGTCAGAGCTCGACGGATCGGGTCGGCACTCGGCAGACTAGGTCGGAGCTCGGCCGACTGGGTCGAGAGCTCGCCACTCGGGAGACTTGGTCGGGAGACCGAGTCGGAAGCTCGAGAGGCCCGGTTGGAGTTGCATGGAGGAAAGAGAAAAATCTCTTTTCATTGGATGAAAAGATTCTTTTCTTGCATGAGAAAAGATGAAGAGTCACATGAAAAGATGTGCTCTTTATTGGGAAGCCAAAGAGACACAAACCTCTTCATATTCATGGGATGATTATAAAAGAGGGTCTTGTGACTTTGGATGGGTCTTCTTCGAGCCTTAGCTTTTCCCCTTCCCTTCCTCTCTTCTTCCTCTCCTCCACTCTTGGCCGAAACCTTATTGTAAGGTTCTTAGTGTTTTCGAGCTACCTCAAGTTGTTAGCACAACTAAGGTAGTTCTCCCGAAGTTGAGAGGTTGTGTCCGTGTGGATACGAATAGAGGCACGGACGCTTGAACGTGCAAGAGATCCGGTGCATCTTGGACGAGCGGGATAACCGAAGGGCACGCTTCAAAGGTATAAACAGTAGATATATCTATTTGATAGATAGCTTTGTACGAGTTTTCTTTCGCATGGATTGCTCGTGGGTTCTTGTTTCCGCTGCGTTTTTTATTGTTTTGTGCCGGGAGAACTCAACATCTCCAACATGAGGCACCTCAAAGGAGATTAAGGGGCCTGGATCATCTACTGATGTGTGTCAACCACAAGTGCACGGTAATATTGTTAAGTAATACAAAGATCAAATCCACGGGGACTAGTGACTAAGTACTAGTCTACAAAGTAGACTTGATTGCCCAGACCAAATTAGCTATTTTAGGTTTGGAAAACTAGGAAACCAAGTGAAATAGGAAGAAGTCAAAGAAAAAAGGCAATGAGATCGCAAGAAGAAGGCAAAGAGTGATCACAGTATGAAATTTGAGAGACAAAATGTAATCAAAGTGAGGAGGCAGACAAATCACGTGAAGGAGACAGAGAATGATCACAGAGAGAAATCAAAGAGAGATAGTAGAGATCCAACAGGGAAAGGCAGTAAAGATCCGATTAGAGAAGGTAGTCGAGATCGCAATCTAAAAGCAGAGAGATCACAATCAAATAGGCAGTAGAGATAGCAAGAGAGCAGTAGTAGGGCAGAGAAGGCAACAATAGGGCAAAGAATCCTTCAGTGAAATCAATTTATGATTTTGGTTTCAACTCTATGCTAGCAAACACTCGATCTATGTTTGAATTATTGTCCTCGATATTGACTTATGTAGGTAGACCATCTTATATAACCGATATGAAATTTTGGCACTACACCGGTGTACCAACCCTAATGATCGCCTACTTTGGAAAGGAATGCAACTAGAGATTGTAACCTAGAGGGAACCTTGTCACAAGATCCTATGACCTTATCCCTCTTCTCAATATGTTATAACGTATTAGGTTTTATCCATTAAACTCTATGACATCCTAGGGTTCCTTGCGATATATCGGGTTGTACTTTCATGTTTGAAGCTCTGCGTCTCGATTTTTTATAGGTTAAAGTCTTGGATTCTCCTTTCAGTTCATCCCCAAACCCTCATGGGATACTGATGACCGCTAACTAGGTGTCACAAATGTGGGTCTCAAAATTTAAATGTGTGTAAACTGGAAACCCTTTTTGCAATCAGAGAATAAAAACATAGTAAAGGGGCCACAGGTAATATTTTTTCCTAGAGCTAGTTGAGATTGTTGGATTCGAGCTTGAGTTTATGTGTCGTTTATGAATTTTGGGTTTCAAATAAAATTTGGGTTTTGGGTTGCAATCGGAAATGAAAACACAATGAAAATAAAAGAAACTTAGCTAATAAGCTAAACAAGTGATGGCAATCAACGACTCAACCATTGGAAAACCTAATTAACCAATGCAAATCGAATGCAAGCAAGCTATGAAGTTTACAAACCTGAATTATCAGGAAAGACTAATGAATGCAGAAATGAACTATCATTCAAAACCGAATCCTCACTCAATACAACATGCACCCATGAAAACTGAAATTCAAGGAATAAGCTTATGTGCCAAAATGAAATTCCAATTCAGAGACAAATCAAATGCATATGAAATTGATTTCAAGCACAACCCAAACACTAAAAGATAGGTTTACTCCTTATACAAATCAGTGCAGACTTACTCATGCAGAATTCAGCAACTTGATACGCAAGGGATAAGGAAACTATGTGCCAAATTGACACTAAATGCAAGAACAAGTTGCTGCCGACACTACTGCAGAAATGCAACAATAAACCAAATACAGGAACTAATAGATCAAGTTGAAATCTGATGCAATGGTTCACTAACTAACAACCTTTCTGATAAGCTGAAATCAAGGATTCAGACACGAGCTGAAGAATTGCAGAATTGATTCAGAAATGCAGAAATAACTTGCAGATTTTCAGAAACCGATTGGGATGCTAAAACCAAACAAACAACTGAAATCAATTGCTCCAAACTACTGCCCACATAAGATTCCTAAGAACTCAAATTCAATTGACGCAAATTCAGGAACTGAAGATTGAAACGTTACAAAACTGAAACTAAGTGGCAGAAATTAAAGTTGATACGCTAGAATAGGACAATGAAATATAGCAAAACTGAAACCAAACTGATACACGGGAATTTAACTATGTAACAAACTGAAATTAAATGTAATAGATCACTAACAAACTTCTATCTGATCCTAATGCGGAATTGAAAGGCTACTAACTATAGAACAATTCAGGAAACGAAATTAAAACAGTTGATACAAGTGCAGAAATGAAAAAGAATTTAGAAATCGAAATGACAGTTAATAACTGAAAATTCGCTAAGAAAACTACTCATCAATCCTTCCCTAGCTCAAGAACTCCTTGTTCGTCACGCAAGGGCAAGCCTCGAACCCGTAAGCTCCACAAACCATTGAGAATCAGTCTCTGCGAATCAAATCCGAGCTCAACTCTCCTCAATCTGAAATTCCCATTCGGTTTCTTCAATTCAGCTGCGTCCAAGTGCGATGGTGATTTGGGGATGATCAGAGCAATCTAGGGAACCCCTCCAGATGGCTCCGGTGGACGGAAATTGAGCGCAACTGAGATCGAAGGCAGCAAATAGCAGAGCTGAGGAAACCTCACTCATCTCTGTTTCTTGGGCAATAGAGAGCTGGAAACTTCACTAAGAATTCTTCCCAATGACCTAGAACTCGATCTAGTGAAGGAATTGAGTGGTCGCGCCCCTCTGATGAAGAAAAGCTTGAAGAAGAACGAAGAACAATCGAAGACGAAGGTGGTTGCGGCGAAGACGCGACACTCTGCAACCTGGGGAGAATTTGATTAAATACTAAGGAATGAATGGCTGAGATTGTTTTGGATGAATCCAACGGTCGATCTTTATCCGATCTGAACCAAACTTTGATGATGTTGATCAAGGGTCAGGATCTGCCTCGGGGTAGCTCGGATCTTCCAGATTTGCAATGGATGGCCCAGATCAACCTGATCATTAGATGGACAGTCTAGAGCCCTCTGAGCTTGATCCAACGGTTGAATGATCTCTGATTGGGATGAAAATCTCAGATCTTGACCTCAGTGCTTGATCAACCCTAATCCTAGCTCGGATTGCCTCAGATGGTCCCAGATGGCTCAGATCTAGCCGTTTTTTAATCGGACGGCCCAGGTTTGTTTGAAACTTGATCACTCGATCCGGGTCCACTTCCAACTCAAGTTTGACCCAGTATGCCCTAGGTCCATGTTCCTTTCATGCCTACAAAAATAAGTCAACAATTTAGTGGCAAAATCGTTTCAAATATGTAAAGATTTGCAATTAAGTCCAAAATAAAAGTAAGTCCTAGAACCTAGGGTAAATTCACAATTAAGCAAGAAAAATATGGGTCAAACTTGGATTTTAGCAACTAAAATAATCAACAAAATGATACCTATCAGATACTAATCTTGTATTTTTAGCATCGAAATCATGTTAACATGGTAGATCTGTACCACAACTCAATATATCATAGAAATAAGAAAATCAAACATGCACAAATCAAAAGGAATAGTGCTTACATCATATAGAGATTAGTCTCTAATCATAGAATCCAAAAATTACCTCATAAACATAGGATTACAATCTACAATCATGCTCAAAATCACTCCAACACAAAGATAGAAAAACATAAAGAAGAAAAGCTTAGGCTTGATCATCATATCTTCCCCCTAGTTAGTCCTGATCTTCCCTTGACAGTAGATCACCCTAGAATGCCTTGGGAATGCCTCCTCTAGCCTCCTTGGGATCCTTGGATGACCCCAAATACCCTAAAGGACGGATTTCCTTATATACGTCTGAAAAATGGAAGCCTAGCATGAGCGCCCATATGAGAGTGGTGGCTTCAGATCTAGCACGACTTCGCCCGTGCCACTGGGCACAGGCGCCAGTGTCTCTAAGCATGGGTGCCCATGTCACTTGCAGCAACTTGAGCACGACCCGTGTCGGTGGGCACGGGCCACTGTGGCGCGACTGCCATGAAGAGCATGTCCTATGCCGCTGGGCACGAGCAACCATATGAAGAAGACCGAACGAGGCACAATCCGTGTCGGTTCCCACGGGCATCCATGTTCTGTTGTGGAGATTTCCAATCTTTGATATTCAATTCGAATTTCGCTGCAATTCGCGCTCCTTCGACAAAATTATATGAGAGAAATATCCTAGTAAAATATAAAATTAAGCAAAATGTAAAAATAAAATGGAATCTATACATGCAAAGTAGATCAAAATAACGTGAAACTATCAAAAAATCCCTATACACTTTACGCTCATCATCTACATAACCAGCATCGATCGGCAGCTCAAAATCATCATTCTCAATGACCTTTGTACTCGCGTGCTACCCCGACAAGCACTCTACGATGCCCAGACGCTACACTGACAACGACGCTAAAAGTCTTACTCTTTCTTGTCGATATAATTGTATTTTCAATCCACTTGTCTATTCTTTTCTAATAGCCAAGTTTTTTAGTGGATTGTTCAACAAAAGTGATCAACGATCGTAGGTCTTGAACAAATAATCACATAGCCCTAAGCTAAGTAAAATAGAAACATACACATTCTTTCGATCCTATAAAAAAATGATGAACCAGGCAGCAGACAAATAGAACCTGGGGTGACCGGCTCGGCGCCACAGAAGTTTCCCACCGATCACCATGGTAAATCGGGAAGCACTCGCGGTGGGTAGTCTAGAAGCCCAGCGTCCCAGGTTCGCACCCCATTTGGAGGAAAAATTCTTGCAAAATGCGCCGTAGCTGGGGATCGAATTGCGGATACCTAAGTTAACAACTAGTTATCTTACCACTGCACCATAGCCTCGGGAGCTCATTCTTTCGATCCTATAGCTTCAACTGTAAGAGGTCAAATCAAGAAAATAGATGTTAAGTTAAAAACAACTAGTGAAGAATTGAGCAAAAAAAATGACACCTCACTTAATTCAAATGTATGAATGATAACAACATTTTTTAAATTTTGATATTTCTTTTTTATTTATTTGTATTTATTTATCTTATAATTATCTATTAAAAATAAATATAAAAATATTATTTATTATTTATTTTTATTAATATTTTTAAAAAATTTATGATATTCTATTAATCTTATTTTATATATTTTTTAAATTTTTATTACACACTAACCTTTTAAAAAAAATATAAATAAATTTAGGAGATCCTCATGAATTTAATGACATTTTTAAGAACAATTGAGCTTTTATGTTCATTAATTGACTTTTGTATATTTTTTTAATAAAATAATTAAATTTTTATTTTTTTCTAGATTTAATTTAATTCAATGACAGGTTGGACAACTTTTTCTCATTTTGATAGATTATGTGATCTGATTTTGAGATCTTAAGTTTATACATGAATTTTCTTTCAATGAGACGACAATCGTAAAAATATTGACAGTTTCGACAGATCTTCGTAAGTATTTCTTAATTTATTTTGATAGTCGACGGAAAATTTTTATGGATGGAAAGATCACTTTTAAAATTAATTAATTCAAAAAAGTTGAATATCAAAATTAAAAAAAAAATGATTCATGATCTAAGATCCGACATATTGATTCATTTCAGTCACCTTTAAATTCCTTGCATTATTATTACTCTTTCTATATCTAAATTTTTCTCATTTTGACCAGGAGAATGACTTATTTCAATACTTTTATATTATTTCATCCTTTTCATAAAGGGAAGTTTTGGCGCTTGGTATAAATTTGACAATGAGAATGGTAATGAGTTTGATTGAGGAGTGTATGAGTTTGGCGACAACTTAATTGGGGGTGGGTTATGAAATCAATGGTATCATATCCTTATTTTGATTCCGATTCCCGTATACCAAACACCATCAATGGGAATGAAATCTATTTCATTCTCATTCCCGCCTTCTAAACCCGCTTACCAAGCACCAAAATGAGTACGTGGATTTTATAAGTATAGGGCGCAATTGGGGTATTGTGGAAACTAAGGTGTCGTTCGAAAAAACATAAAAATAGACCTAAACGAAAACGTTCCTTCTGAACTACTAGTTATATATTGCCGATGTATCGCATAAACCCTAGTTAGCGGCGGTGGAAATGCGGCGACGGGAAAGCGACGACGTTGGACATTCAACCTCCTCCGCCTCCAAGCCTGAATCCTCCTCCGTCCCCATCAAATCCTCCTCCGAGATGGATACGAAGGAAAGAGGTAATCAAGAAGGGATAAAATTTCGTGATCTTGGCGGCATAATCCAAGATTTGAAAAACCGTGTTCTAGTTTCCCCTTCACAACCGAAGCTGAGGATGCCAATAGGGATATCATCAGTAAATTCAATCTTAATACACGGACCACCTGGATGTGGAAAATCTACACTCTCAGAAGCCATGGCTCATGAGACAAGACGACCAATATACAAGATCGATGGTAAGTATCTTACCGGATATATCAGTCAGTTTATCTACACTTTATTGTTTTTTTTTTTTGAAGTCTTATGCATATTTACTGTTCTAGGTGTATCTGAGAAGAACATAGAGCATATTTTCCAGATGGCACGTGTATATCCCTCAGTAGTCATTATGGAAGATATACATGCCATTGATTTAATTTGGATAAAGTATATGGCAGAATATGCTAAAGCTGATTCTATTATTGTCATTGGTGTTACTGATGATCCAGATTTTATGCATTCTGACATGAGAAAAATAATATTTCATCTCGAGATTGCTCTGTGTGCCCCGGATCAAAATGAAAGAATAGAAATTTTGTCTATTCATATGAGCAAGAAGAAAATTAGAGGCGAATTTGATATAGCTAAAATTGCTCAGTCAACAGTAGGTTTCGTAGCTGCTGACCTTGCTTTATTGTGTGACAAAGCACGTGATGCAGCTATAAATCGCTTGGTGGAGATAAAAGTTGATTGCGGGAAGAAACCTCTCAACCATGAAGATATTGAGTGGTTGGACGTCACAATGCTAGACTTTGAGGTAATTTGAAAATTAGATATTATTAAAGAAGCTTAGTTGATCTGTCAAAATATAGTTTCTAAAATATATTTTCATGTATGAAAGACTATATCTTTGATGGTTGTTTATTTTCTTGCCGTGAGGAAATGTGATTGGGTCAAGTTTGTTTGGAGTGTGAGTTGTCTCCTATCTACATTGTTAAAGAACTCACATATCAACCTAGGGATGGTCCTTAATTTAAACAGGGTCCTTATTTTGATGTTTTGGTGGCTAAATAATTGTTTGGATTGAGAGCATAGTTAGACATACAGGAAAGGGGAAGGGGATCCCTTATCTCTCTCATCACTTGCCCCAAATGCTTTGAGATATCAGATAGCTGGATCAAAACATAGACAAGAGGATGGTAGTACTGTGGGGCAAGGAGATAGGTGGTGGCTCAGAAGTGGAATTGGAGTGGCTATGATTGAAACAATCAGTGGGTGGGAGGAATTCTACTGCCTTGATTTCCATGGCCAATCTTTGTAACTACAAAAATTGATATCTTTAATAACAAATTTATCAGGAGTTTAATTAATAGTTGTTATTATCAAAATAATAAGTGGAACAAAATCTATCTATCAAGAGAAAGAAACGGAGAGCCTCCATGTCAAAGACCCACTTGCAATAGGCAAACAGTAAGTGCTCTATTAGATGATAATAACTTTATATTCATTGTAATGAAGAGCGATATGAAATAACTATCTATGGATAAACTTGACAAGATCAGAAGAAGATAGATAGAACAACAAAAAGTGTTGTGTACTACAGAAATGGAATTGAGTTTTGCCATGGATGATGACATGGACTCAAATACAAACAAGGTGGCAAATTTTGCCACACTTTTTTAGCTCAAAAGTATTCTAATCATGGACTATTATCCATCTTATGACTAACTCTCAGTTTTTTTAGGCACTTTGTAAGTGTGACATGCACATCTCCTACTTATCATTTTAATTAGTTGTTATGAACAGTAAGTGTTGCATGATATAGTTAATGAAACAAGCCATTGTCCATGTTTTCTATGTTGTAGGGATAATTGTTCAAGATGTGTCACGTAAATGGGACATTGATTTAATCAAGTGTGGTTAAAGTTATTCTTGTGATTATGGTGCATTTGAGACTTCTAGGATCATCACTTGGACTCAGAGGTGTTTTGTGAGATTAAACTAATAAATTGATAATACACGTTTACCTAGACTTGAAAAGAACAATAGAAGTAGATTAGTCGAGTTCTTGTTGCCTGTGGACACTTAAAATTGTCTGTCTTTAGGAGAACAAGTCATGTGGTCATTCCAAATAATTAGACTTGCCAAATACTATATGGAAAGACTAAAGAGACACATTAGACCAAAGTTTTGGAGCTAAAAGTTGCCTAGATTCTTTTGCTGATATGTGTCTTTTGCAGGAAGCGTTGAAAATGATTCAACCTTTGTTCAAGAAAGAATTTTCCCCAACACCAAGCATTACATGGGACGATGTTGGTGGTCTTATTGCAGTAAAAGATAGTTTGGAGCTTTCTGTAATTCAACGTATAAAATATCCTGAGATATTTGAGGTAAACTCTTTATAGTAATTTTCGTCTTGTGTATTTGTAGAAGAAAGTTTTTCTTTTCTTCAATTATCTTATTGGATTATGTTTTTTTTTTTTCATTTGTGATTCTCTCATATAATTTTAGGAAGCTGGAATCTGTTTTTCGGCTGGAATATTATTGTATGGGCCTCCTGGTTGTGGAAAAACATTAATTGCCATGGCAGTAGCAAATGCATCAGGCGCAAATTTTATTCACATAAAGGTTCCCTCATGCTTTTGGTCGAATGCCTCTTACTTTTGGTTAAATTTCCCTTGCTTTGATGTATTTCAATGAGAGTTTGTTTCCTTTTATCCATGTCAGGGTCTTCAATTTCTGAATGAATATGCTAAAGAAGGTAGGTTAGCAGTGAAAAGATTATTTCATCGCGCTCGAACATTTCCACCCTGTATAATTTTCTTTGATGAGGTAAATGAGAATAAATTGTTTATCTATAAAAACAGAAACTTCCGGCAATCATTCGGTTTGGATTTTGTGATGTTTTGTTCATTATATGAGAGAAATGAGTGCGGTCTTTCTGTTAAAACATGTTAAGGCACATTATCCCCTTTTGTTGAAGGCCCATTCCTACCTTGGGAGCTCATTATTGGGCTTTCAATGAGTTTATGACCCCTTTGACAGTTTGTGATATCTTATTTCAATTTGAGTAGATGTGGAAACTCAAAGGATGCACGATGCCTATATTTATTATTTTGTTTGGTCACTTTGTTAGCATGCATTACTAAGTTTCATTTCTAGGGAAAAGTCTATCTAATGAAAACTTTTTGAACTACTTGGATATTTTACAAAGCATAACGACTATGCCCCCTATGCTAATTTTCAATTTACATTTGAGAAGTTGGCTTTCAGCTTTTCTTGTGTTCTAGCAAATGCTCATCGTACATGGGTTTCATGGGGATTGTTAGCATGAAGTGTTGCTTAAATTGATTGCTTTCTTCTAAACTTTTGTCGAATTAATTCTATTAAGCTTTTGTGGGACCCCCTCTAAAAATCTCAGCCATGATTTTCCTGATTCTGTCTTACCAAGAACATTTTAGTCACTAGTCCTAGTAATAAATGTCAGGTTATTACAAGCCAACCAGAGCATGGTTCAAAATGTTTTTTAGTCCTTTATTCTTCATTTATTAGGCAACAAAATTACTTAATTTGTACAATATTGGCTGAGCAGTGACGTTTAGGTGAAGCATATATATATTTTTTTCACTTGTTCAGCTTAATCTCACTAATGTTGTTACAACTCAATGTACTATTAGGTTATAATTGTCATCTTACAAGAACATGTTTGTTTTTATTCCTAAATTGATTGGTGAAGATTTTCTATTTTGTTTTTCGGAAAATAAAATTTGAAAATTCAGAAAACTAAAATGTTCATTAACTTTTTGATGCTGTTGAAATTTATTAGAGGTGAATGGAGTTAAAAGGTTAATGATAAATATTTGTGTTTTCCTTTCCAATTTTCAAATTCTATTTTATGGAAAATGGAAATTGAATATAGAAAATTTTCACAAAGTTGCTTGTTAAACTCCGATACCTATGCCAATAGTGCCTGCCCATCCATTTGAGTTGTCATCATGCAGTCTTTTTCTCATCTATCATTCTTTATAAACTATTTGTTTGCAGCCTTAATAAAAAAGAGGGAATTTGTTAACTTCATATTGTAGTTTTCATAAAATTTTGTTGCAACAGAAAACATCCCTTGAATCCAACCATTATCTTATTCCATGTGGAGAACACACTTTATTCCATCTATACAAAATACAAACCAACCTTTACTAGTTCTCAACTGCTAGCCATTTAGGTTTGCCATTTGAATCCAAAGTTCAAATAGATCTTGGTGACAATTATTTAAGTGCCCATAGCTTTGTGCCTAGAAACTTTGATCGCCATCTGCAAATTTCCAGAGCATGCAAACCATTTTTAGAATTCTAATGAATAAGTTCATGAGTATCGGATGTATTTTCACTAAATTTGTTGTTTGTTGTTATAATAGGTGGATGCTTTAGCATGTGAGCATGAGAGAGAGCACGGAACGTTCATTCAAATAAAATTAATCCGGGTTTGATTGCTAAAACCCTTTTATGAAATTTGCAACTTTACTTTTTATTTTTTTCCTACTCAACCACCCTGTCAAATTCTATTTTATGGAAAATGGAAGTTGTAACTAGAAAATTTTCACAAAGTTGCTTGTTACTCTGATACCTCTGTCAATAGTGCTTGTTCATCGATCTCAGTTGTCATTCAATTTTTCTCAGCTATAATACATTATAACTATTTGTTTGTAGCCTACATGAAAAAGAGAAAATCTATAAACTTGATATTGTAGTTTTAATTAAAAATTTATGCATAAAAAATTCACTTGAACCCAACCATTAGCTTATTCCAGTGGAGAAAACACTTTTGCTCCATCTATGCAAAATAAAAACCATCTTTTTTACTGGCTCTCAATTGCTAGTTGTTTTGTCTTGCCATTTGAATCTAAAGTTCAAACAGATTATCCAGCTGAGCTGGCTCTTGACAACTACTTAGGTGTCCATATCTTTGTGTCTGGTAACTTGATCTCTTTTAGTAAATTTCCAGAGCATGCACATCATTTCTAGAATTTTGATGAATATGTTCCCTAGTATCTAATGCCTTCTATTGTTCCAATAGGAGGATGCTGCAATATGTAATTGCGGGGAAAAATCTGCACTGGAGGTTCAACAACAATTTATCCAATTTTGACTTCTAAATCCCTTTTCCTAGTTAGAGTTGGAATGTGCAACATGTTATTATTTTTTAATTTCTTCTTTCACTCAACCATTGTTAATCACGCAGCTTTTTCGTGAGTTAGAGAAAGGCGTACAAAAAGGCATCGTTGTCATTGCTGCAACGAATAAGTTTGTCTGCATTGTCTTCTCTTTATTTGTAAGGTCTCATAGACATTTATACACTAACAATAACCTTTTCAGACCTGATCGTGTGGATCCTGCTCTATTAAGAGATGGAATGATGAGACATTTATTATATGTTCCATTTCCAAGTCCCGAAGACCGATTTCTAATATTAAAAGCAGCTTCTCGTAAGATGTCAATTTCAGAAGATGTAGATTTGGCTGCCCTTGCAGAGAAATGTTCTAATTTCAGTGGTGCAGATCTAGCCCGTTTGGTATTTTCTCTCGCTCCCCAAGCCTTTTTTCTTGTTATGATGCTGTCATTGTTTGCTGGATCAATTTTGTAAGAAAAGCTAATCAATTCTTAACAAAGCCATATATAACTAACTTATTGTCTTAGATTTTAGTGCCTAGTCTTGTTCTAATCAATGTTTGTTTCTAATATAATCTCTTAGAACTTGATGACGTTTCAATTTTCTGTCATGGGATTTAGTTTAACTAATTATAACCCAATGAGCATTCTAGCCTAAAGTAGTCCCTTCCAAACATTCCCAGAAATGTTACCCATAAATGAAAGGTTCCATTCTGTTTCATCCCACCATAGCTGACTGGTAATATGGATTTGTTGTGGATGTATTCTCATCATTTTAAATACTAACTCACTAGAATTTGGATTTGTCTGCTTGCAATTAGACATTATCAAAAATTTCAGAATGTTTTATTTTTTGTCTTGAGCGCATCTCTCAGATGCATTTGGGAAAGGTCTACTGAATTTTTTTTTTATGTAGCCTTATTTATCATAAAACAATGTTACGTAGCTTTTTAAACTTAATTATACTTTAAACTTATATTCTTATTCACCAGATGAAGGAAGCTGCTGATGCTGCTGAGATTTCAGAATCAACAACCATAATGGTATCACACTTCGAGGAAGTTCGGAGAACAATCACTCCATCTATTTCTGAGGAGGTAATCTAAGAAATTTTGGGACCAATTCGCATGTTTGTAAGCTTGTAGCAATTTCTCAGTTTGATTAGAGGTATTGAAATTTTTTCTCTAGACTTGCGATTGAGGTATACAGATCTCCAAATTGTGTTGCATGTAGAGTAAACTTCAAGCTTGTTACTTACGTTTTTGTTTCTTTCATTTATGTTACCACATACAAGTCTTCAAACTTTATTGCTATCTGCGCTTTTATTATGCCCGTTGATGATGTTTCAACATGACCAAGTTTATACTTTTTGGAGCAGGAAAGGGATTATTATGAGCAGTTATCGAAGCAGTTCTCGAGCAAGTCTCGAACCCACTGATTTTTCCACATGCCCAGACTAGCTCAGTGCCACCACCACAATACGAGCCAACAAAGCTTCCACACTTTATGGGACATTTGAACAATTAGTGTTAGTCTATGAACTAGTCTTTAAACTTTGTTTTCCTCAGAACTTAATCTAGGAATTTTTAGACTTTTGAACTGAATTTAGTTTAGTCTCCAAACTAGAGGGTTTTTTTTGAACATTTAATCTTAGTCTGTGAAGTTTCCACGTTTTGTTTGCCTCTGAATAGTCTGGGAAGCCATACGTTAGCTTAGATTCTCAATCTGGCTTTATTTAACAATATAATTTCTGACTTGAGTAGCTCTATAGAACTAGTTTTTCAATTTGACTTGGTCCTTGAACCGAACTGAAATCTATTTTGGAACTAAGCTTTTTCAGACTTTTAATAAGGTTGTATGGTCCCATATGATTTCATGTTATTCCACCCTCCAAAACTCAAAAAAGTAGTTCTTGAACTGTTGTGTTTAGTTTGAAGTTGGACCCTATTGGCTAGGCACCAAAACTATCAGAAGGAAGCTCTGCTGGGACATGGAATGTCTGTAAAACATCAACAGTCTCCTTGGTCTGTGGGAGGTCAGGACCAAGCATAGGACGCTTGCCTCTAAGTTCATGTAACAACCACTCTTGACGCTTTTCTTATGACCAATCCCAGTACTATCCAATTCCAAGATGATTGGTGATGGAATCAAGAACATCAATATGCCTATCAGATTCTTGTCTCATATCAAGTCTCACAAGAGAAAGGTAAAAGGTAGACACTTGGCGCAGGAATTCAAGAAGGCTTGCATCAGCAATCGGTCTATCACGTGATCTATAACGTAGCTCAAGGGGTTCCAGAAGCTGCTCAACATCACTGAAAATCGGTTCCTCAGATACATCTGAGGTTCCATGGGCCAGCAATTGCCTGGAATGTTCCCGTGTATTATACAGCTTGTCTCTCACATCACCAAGTATAACATGATATGACTCGTTTGGAGCAATCTGTTTCCAGAACTCACTTTCAAATTTGTATCCTTCGTTATCATCATCTTCTTCGAAGACCTCTTCATCAAAATTAAATTCGTTACCATCCATCTCATAGTCATTATGATCTGTGTCAAGATAAGAGGCTTGATGAACTTCTTCCTCCTCCAAGTTAATATCATCCTTATCAATTTCCTCTTTATCAAACTCTTCTTCATCTTGATACTCTTCTAGGTCAAATTGCTCCTCCAAATCATCGTCATAAACTAGACCATTAGTCGTCTCGATCTAGTATACAATTTGAGATCAAGGTTTCTCTTCAATTTTTTTGAGGTCATATTCTTCCTCTAAATCATCTTGAAAATCATCCAGGTCATCTCGAACATCGAAACTATCATCCTCTATGGCAAAATCTAATCGTCTCTTGAACAAAGTTTGAGTGTATTAGGGAAGAAAGTGACCTTTCATCTTCCTCTTTATCTTCTCTCAATCCATGATCTTGGTCTTGCCTTCTTGGTCTCGTGAGCATCGCAAGTGATTGCACCATGCCGATGCTAGACGTTTGAAGACAACTAGCTTCACCTTCATCCGATCCAGAACTTGCTTATAGTTGAAGATCCGCTCCACTTTGTTGATCCAATCAACAAAATTCTTTGTCTGTGACGTACTAGAAAATTCGGGTAGATCAACTTAGGATTCGAGGTCTCCATCCTCTCAGCCGTGTACCTCATGATCTTCAAGATTTCACGTCGCCAGCGCTACACGCTCTGCAACTTACCCCTATAAATCCTTAATTGTCACATGTTGGGTTAAATTTGCAACTTGCCTCCATAAATCCTCAATCTCATCCTGGGTACTACGATCATGGTGCGAGGCTTTCTCAACCCGAACCTGCTTGGCACAATCACGATCACGATGACCTTCCATTGGATCCGACGCTCGACTTCCTTTATCAAAACCTGTCAACAGGCAGGATAGTGATTATTCTGCGAGTTAATGAGAAGGGAGATTGGAGGAGAAACGAGAAGAGGAAAAAAAAACATAGTCCTGTAGGTCTTTCCTAACAAAAGAAAATTTTAACAGAGGATTGTTTCCTCAAAGAGTTAAACATACTCTAAACCTAAGACCAAAGAAAGGAAATAAATCCCAATTTATAGACCCCAATTCTTAATTTTTAAATAAAGGAAAGGAATTCTATCAAAAAGTAAAAAGAATCACAATCCTAAAATCTCTAAACGGACTCAAAATACAAAAATTACAAGAAGATAGAAATTATCAAAAATACCTAAAATATCAAAAATAACTTAAATACCAAAAAAGTAAAAATTATCAAAAAATAATAATAAAAATCTTCGAATCCTCTGCACCACCTATTCTCTTTTTAGGCCCATCCAACTATTTTATACATGTAAAATAAAACAAAAGGACCCACTTACCCTGTGTAATAGTCACTGGGCAAGTAAATATCCTTGAGTGGACCAAACTGTCCAGATGGTCTACTAAGATCCTTTGCTCTGCAACCATAAAGCAGAATGAGTTGCTGACAGAATACTAGACTACCAGTCAAATGACATTGAAATAAATTTGAGATGCAATAAAGAAAGAAAGAAATTCAATGCTTAACATACACTGACAATTATTCACTTTGAAGAAAGAAATCTTCGAATAAGGACATTAGCATGGCCATGAAAGTACATCATCAACTTCATAATTCTCAACTAATGTCAAGCAGAATACAGACCTGCAGTGCAGTCCCGGTGAAGATTCCTGACTAGAAGACTCGTTTGGAGATCTCAACCACGCCCACCGTAACCTCTAGGGCTTGGGCTATGACCTTTTCTTCCATAACGTCTAGGTGGTGATGGACTACAGCTGTAGCTTCTGCCCCTCATCCTGATTAAACAAAATTCCACAAAATGAATAAGCAACAATGGTTATGCATACACAAAAATATGCAGATTAAGCTAAATAAAAGATGAGAATTGAAAACCTAAAAAAGAATTGATCATGGTGAAAAATTGACAAACTGAAGTCGTTAAATTGGCCTACGACACAAAGCATGCCCCGAGTTCATGCGCTTGCTTGGGTATGTCTGGAAATTTGTGGGTATCAATACAGAAAAACATTAGTTAATTGGCGTGTTCAGGTGAGAGATGATGTGGAACATATATCAGCAAAAGAAAAGATAAGACTTAAGAGACAAATGTTACGGCACAACTCCTGACCAATTGTTAAGAATAACACCATTGGTCGAATACAAGTTCAATCCAGCTTCAAAAAGCCTAGACCTTTTGTTTTCTTGAATTGATCCGCGTACCCCTCAAGAAGAGATACAACAACACAGGATTGCACCACAAATGGGGATAACTGACATTAGTTGGTCAGAGAGAACGCAAGATATGCATTAATGAGATAAATAAGAAAAGTGATGATAAAGAATAAGAGAGACTTTGATAGTAAGTATTTGTGATTACATTTGTTTTACTTATTCAATAAAAATACATAAATAACTTTAATAATCATGGCAAAACACCTATATACATGTGATATTGCCTATATCTTGATATACAAATATCTTATTAGAACGTTACTATAAAAATAAATTCATTATAAAATAAACTAAATCTTATGCCTTCGTCAATGCTTTTTGAACTTGTTTCATTTTGTTAGGTGAGTGATCTACAATGAGAGAGGAAGGGAACCTAGAAGATGGAAAAGTAGGTTGATGATGAGAATTTTTTTTCCTTGATACACTAAACCAAATTAGTGATATAGTACCATTAAATATTTATTTTACAAGTGTTAAATGTTAGATTTCTTGGATATCTAGTGTGAATGGAAAAGAGGTGGAAGGACTTTAGTCCCACATTGGAACTTTCTATTGAGTAGAAAGTGAGGAGGAGAATAAAAGGGACTCCCTTGTGAGTGGGGCTTTAGTCCCACATTGGGAGTTTTAAGGCAAAATGTTTGGTTTATATTGTATCATAAGCATGATAGTTGTGAACAAATGCTAGGGGAGAGGTTCTCTCTCACGCGTGGGTGCGTAGGGGGTGCAAATCCAAGGCCCGGATTTGTACTGAACCAAGTGAACTCGTGTGCGTGCACGATCCGCGCACGTCGAATGCCCTACCGGTCGGGGCAAAATTTGTCCAAGCAGATGAACCAACATTTTGCCAAATTGATTTTTGCTCAAATGTAACTGATGCATTAAATTTGATTAATGCGAGGTCAGTAACCCCCAGACGTTTTGATCTGGTCGGGTAAATGGCAGTAACTGACGATTAATTCGTCATTTACTCCTGCGGGGGTTTGAGCCTATATAAAGGGACTGTGTAACCGAGAGCAAGGAAACAGACACTACGAAAATCTCCTCCACTCCACCTCGTTCCCGACCTCCGCTGATAGCAGTCGGGTACATCCTCAGTTCGCCACGAGCAACGAGTGCTCCGTTGCGCCCGTGGTTCGGTTGTTGTATCCTGAGAGACAGAAGTCCATCTGAGCCTCGAAGCACCGCGGAGGAGGACGAATCTGTTTCAAAGAAATTGCGCTGCGCAGGCCTCAGCAACATCCCGGTCGGGAGACGTCCGACCACTACTCAGGAGTTCCTAGTCTGGAAACTCCACTCGGGAATTCCAGTTCGGGAATTCCACTCGGCGGCTCGGGAGCTCACTCGACTATTCCGCTCGGGTCTCCACTCGGGAATTCCACTCTGCTCGATGGACATTACTCCGATCGGAAGCTTCACTCGGGAGCTTCACTCGGGACTCCACTCGGGAATTCCACTCGGAGTTCGGAAGACGTTGCTCGGGTCGGGAGATTCCACTCGGGAGCTCACTCAGCCATTCCGCTCGGGATCTCACTCGGCTACTCGGGAACTCCACTCGGCCACTCGGAGCTCACTCGGCCACTCGGGAAATCTGCTCGGGAGCTCACTCGGCGACTCGGGAGCTCGAAAACTTTACTCGAAAGACTGCAGCTTGGAGAAAAAGCAGTCGGGGTCACTCAACAGAGATAAGTTGAAATTAATTTCTGTAATTTCAATTTACTGTAAAATCTCCAAGAAAATCTCCAATTTACTGTAAAAGCAGTCGGGGCCATTCACACTAGATATCCAAGAAATCTAACAATCCCCCACATGAATGGAAATATGGTGATAGTATTCAGCAGTTGAGTCGTGTATAGGATAGGTAGGTTTCACCCTTTGAACCTTCCCTTGTGAAGATCTGTTTGCTTCCTGGCTGACAGTAGACATGATGTCCTTGAACTGTGCTGTCATTTATGTAAGCATTGACACATCTCACCCAGGACTCTCCCTGATACACCTCAATTCTCATGAGTGTGTTCTTTCTTGGCCATGAACACGCCTGATTCTGCGAGAAGTTCTAAGAATTGTGCCTCCAATTCTCTTCGAAACGGCCCCACTTCTTTCTCACATAGGTGATCTCTTAAGAGTTTTCCTATTGAATCATTAAAAGTCGTATGCTTAATCTTCATCCTTCACTGTTTCAAAGAGTCGTTCCCTTACAGTGAACACTTTTGTCAGTGCAGTTAGGTTGTCCCTTTGAACCTAGTTCTTGGGATCTCCAGTCTGCATAGGTTGGGTTTCCTTTGCACCAACTTTTTCTATCGACATCAAACCCATCCTCCTTGATGAGCTTGCAACTAACTCTCGATTTAACCTTTTGGTTAGCGGATCCGCTAAGTTATCCTTTGACTTCACATAGTCAACAGTGATAACTCCAGTTAAGAGTAGTTGTCTAATGGTATTGTGCCTTCGACGTATATGTCTAGACTTACCATTATACAGATGGCTTTGTGCCCGACCAATTGCAGATTGACTATCACAATGTATGCAGATTGCCGGCACGGGTTTAGGCCATCTCGGTACATCTTCTAAGAATTGTCGTAGCCATTCAGCCTCTTCACCACATTTGTCAAGAGCTACAAACTCAGACTCCATCGTGGATCTGGTTATTACGGTTTGCTTAGAAGATTTCCATGAAATGGCTGCACTTCCCATAGTCAACACATAACCACTCGTAGACTTCGAGTCTTTTATATCAGATATCCAACTCGCATCGCTGTATCCTTCAATAACAGCAGGATATCTCATATAGTGCAGTCCATTTCCACGAGTATATCTCAAATACCTCAGTACTCTTATTATCCCTTTCCAGTGCTCAACACCGGGATTACTCGTGTATCTACTCAGTTTGCTTACTGCGTAGGCTAAGTTTGGTCGTGTACAATGTTGGTGCAGAAAGCACCAAAGTCAAACCTGTGTTTTGATAATGGCAACAGGGTTCAAGAGTTAAGTCTTACTTGTTATCTAACATGTCACTTGAGTGTGCAGAGTAAAAAGCCCTAGCGAAGGACAGCTAGGCACTGGCGAAGGAATGCCAGAGTGAAAAGCCCTAGCGAAGGACTGCTAAGCCCTAGCGAAGGAATGCCAGAGTGAAAAGCCCTAGCGAAGGACTGCTAGGCACTGGCGAAGGAATGCCAGAGTGAAAAGCCCTAGCGAAGGAATGCTAGGCACCGGGCGAAGGACAGCTCGGCATCCAAGACCTGGCAAAGGATCGTCAGGCAAAAGTCCAACCAGAGGAACGGTTGGCATCAGGTACATTCTCCCGAGAGGAGTAGGTGAGGACGCGTTCCCCGTCGAGGGAACAGTAGGCGTCGGTTCGACCTAGGGTTCCATTTTGGAGACCCAAAGTCAGAACCAAGACAGCTAAGGCTGTATAAACTAACAACTTATTGTTTCATTGTGTTTTGGACTAACCCTGGATGCAGGACCGAAGGAACGTGTGTCTGCAGCTCAGAGAGCCTCAAAGGAATGAGGCAATAGCTGACCAGGGCGCCCGGAGTGTCTCGGGCGCCCCCAAGGTGAACACAAAACACAAGTAAGCAAGATAGGCTTCGACATCTCAACTTCCGGGCGCCCCCGTGGTTCCGAGCGCCCCCAACAGCAATACATCGAAGCTCAAGCCAAGCGAAGCCAAAGGATAGAGTTTGACTCGGTCAACCCGGGCGCCCCGGTCAAATCGGATCCCGATTTTGAAGGGATCAGATGTTGACCGCGCTGGAAAAGGATCGTGTGACACGTGGGGGGCGCCCCCGACGTCCCAGGCGCCCCCATGCCCTATATAAAGGGCCCTCGACCCCAAGCTTCGGACAACACTTTCAAACAACGCTTCTACGCTCTTCTGCTCCCGCGCTCTGCTCCGGAAACCTCCCGACACGAGACTCAAGCGCCGACGACGTCCTCCCGCTCCGAAAATACCATCTACTCCGGACGTCGATAACGAAGAGCTATTTTAGTTTACTGTACTGAATTCTGTAAAATCTTTTGTAAACCATTTTTGCGACATATAGAATTGCCCGCAGAAAACGGTCAACGACCGTGAGCCTTGGAGTAGGAGTCGCCCTAGGCTCCGAACCAAGTAAAACCGACTGTGTCTGTGTGTTTTTAACTTTAATCTTCCGCTACACATTCTCTCTTCAAATCCGAACGATTTTCGATATTCACCCCCCCTCTATCGGTTCTCTCGATCCAACAAGTGGTATCAGAGCGGGGAAGTTCAAACTTGGTGCAACCACCAGTTTGAAAATTTTTTTTCGGATTTTTATTTTTATTTTCTCGTTCGAATTTTCTTTAAATATTTCGTTCGAATTTTCTTTTTTCCGTTAATCGAGGTTGGTGCAACACCCCTCGCTATTTCATTTTATTCATCCCGCACTACTAATCCAAGACCTAGTCTTGGAAATTTTTTTTTGTTAGTTTTCTGTTTAAGATTAAATGGCCATGCAAGAAGGATTTAGCGCCGCCAGACCTCCACTTTTCAGTGGAGAAGACTTTTCATACTGGAAAAGTCGAATGGAGGTCCATCTGAAAACTCAGGTGGACATGTGGATCATCATCCAGTCCGGACTGGAGATTCCCAAGAACGCTGAAGGAGTACCTCAAAGCTACTCAGAATGGGACACCGCTCTGAAGCGCAAAATAGAAGCCGACGCAAAGGCAACTCAGACCCTACAATGCGGTTTAACAAAAGAAGAGCTGAACCGAGTGGGCCCCTTCAACAGTGCAAAGGAGCTATGGGCAAAGCTGATTGAACTGCACGAAGGAACATCAGACACCAGGATCAGTAAGAGAGACCTGCTCCTAAACAAACTCTATACCATCAAGATGGCCGACAACGAAACAGCAGCCCAACTCCACGTACGAATCCAAGAATTGATGGACGGTCTTCACACTATAGGTCACAAGGTCGAAAATCGTGACCTAATAAGGTATGCCCTAAATGCTTTCCCCAGAAATACCTTGTGGGCATCTATGGTAGATGTATACAAGGTTTCAAGGGATCTCTCTAAAATTAAATTAGATGAATTGTTTTCTGAGTTAGAACTTCATGAACAGACTAACTGCAATATGGCCGAGAAAGGTATTGCCTTTATTGCAGGAAAAATTGGAAGATCGACAAAGAAGAAGCCTCAATCTGAACCCGAGTCTAACTCAGACTCAGACATAGAAGACAAAGAAGGAGATCAATCTGAGCTGGTTCGACTGGCCCGAAGCTATTATAAAAAAATTAAAGAACCAAGCCAACAAACGGAGGACAAGCCGAAGAAAGGACGAACCAGCTGAACCCGCGAATGACAAAATTAAGCCCAACGTAACCTGCAGCTATGAGTGCAAGAAGAAGGGCCACTACAAGACGGAGTGCCCAAATCTAAAGGAGAACAAAAAGACAAGAAGGAAGAAAGCACTCCAAGCAATCTGGGACGAATCTTCATCAAAAGAAGAAGAAGAAGAACCCCAGTCAAACCTACTAGCGCTGACCGCTTCAGAAGAAGTTGAGACCGAGTCAGAGTCAGAAAAGGACGACGGCAGACTAACCTGTAACGCCCGCCCTTATATCTACTCTCGGGGCGGGGTTACGTACATTCAATCATATAGTAATATATTTTTTTTTCCTATTTCTATCTTCTAGCATGACATTAAAACAACAATGCAAGGACTTAAGGGAACTAGGTACTAAGCATGCTTGCAAAAATTATCAAGTGTCATTCTATAACATGATAACATCACTAGTAATGTAACTCATTACATAATCAAGTATAAGAGACCTCCAAGGTAAACACTATCATGCCATGTCAATCCTAATCACTAATACTTATTGTCAAGGAGTATAACATAAGCATAACTATGTAGATATAGAAATCTTTCTTCCCGAGCCACCACCCCACACATCTTCAGCCTCCTGCCTCTTCCTTCCATTTAAGTGTTATCTGCAGCATAAGACAACACATAAACTAGTAAGCAAAATGCTTAGTAAGGATCCTGTCCTACTCGCAAAATCCGTGCGAAAGAATATAACATGTACACATAATGAGTTCATCCAAGCATGTTAAACATCCAAGTTTCTAACATGCAATATCAAGTACCTCAAGCATACTCTTCACATATTACAAATATTTTCAATGAATGTTTTCGAAACATTTCCATAATGGTATTACTTAAAAATACATCCATATCATATTGGGCCCTGTTGTGTACCAACTATCGCGCGGAACTATTGCGCGTTCCCTAATGAATTGGGGTAGCGAGCCACCAATTCATTAGAGCAGGACCCTTCCGTCCTACCGGAGCCACGTTAACATGCACCCCGGATTTGTTTAACGACCCCCTTCCGAGTCGGGTACACAATTTCAAAAGTAAAATACTTATCATGCTTTTACATATATGCTAAGGAATACTCCATATTCACTCTTATGGGACACACCACTCTTCAAGGGTGCTCATGATCCCGTAGGGACACACCACACAACATAAGGGGTGCTCTTGATCCCATACTTATTTGAGTATCCATTTAAGCATTTTAACATATCACATGCAATTTCATAAATGTACCCCATGGGCTATAAGGCATGCTCATACATACATCATATTTCATACATGTTCATATATTCATCATATTTCATACATGTTCATACATGCATCATATGTCATACATGTTCATATATTCATCATATTTCATACATGTTCATACATGCATCATATGTCATACATGTTCATATATACATCACATTTCATATATGTTCATCATATTTCATCATGCATCATATTTCAACCACTTACCCTACCTTAGACCCGACAAGCTTTGGTCACATAGGTCATACTCATATCGTAGAAAGTGGTAGCATGCTATCAATTAAGATTTCAATCAGACATCTCATTTAAACACCTCATACATAAACATATCAAAGCATGCTAACAAATAAGGTTTCCTTATCAACCATTCCATTTAACACCACATACATATACATATGATCATCCCCAACCATAAACATATATCATAGGGTAGTTTGACCTTTACAAACCCTAGTCCTAGTGGGTTGGCCGAAACATCAAGAGTAGGGAAATATTAGGACTTTTGCATTAATCGTTCACACATACATTTATTCAAACACCTTGTATACTTATCTTAAACATGGATATATTGTAGGATAATTCAACCCTCACTAACCCCTTTTTCTAAGCCTTGGCCGAAACCCATCCAAGTTCAAAACCCTAGGTTTTGCTATCACAAAAATGTAGGGACACAACATATAGGTATACTCTAATTTCCAAGGGGTCTTCACATGCATCAAGGGGTAACCAAGGTCCCTTCTTGGGTGTTGGCCGAAACCTACACAAGGGTGTAACCCTAGGTTTTGTTCACAACATTTGCATAAACCACACATATACATATATCCTAAGTTCCAAGGGTCTAATTATGTAACAAAAGAGAACAAGGCCTTCCCCTAAGGGGGTGGCCGAATCTTACAAGAACCAAAACCCTAGTTCTTCTTCCCTTTTGTTCAACTATCATGAAGGAAATCAATATACACATATTCCCTAAGTATCAAGGGTCTAATCATGTAACAAAAGAAAACAAGGCCTTCCCCTAAGGGGGGTGGCCGAAACATACAAGAACAAAAACCCTAGGTTTTTGTTTACAACATGTTAAAGGATACCACATTCAAGAACTATTACACTGCAGGCGAGGGGATACTTACATCCTTTCGCTTGATTTCTACTTCTCTAAGATCTTAAGGTGCCCTTGGTTGAAGGAAGGTGAGTGTTTCCCTTGTTTGCCTTCTCTTAGAAATCTTGGCCCTAGTAGAAGGCAAGAACCTTAAAGGGTTCTTCTTCCTTTCAAATTCCCTAGGGTTAAAACCCTAGGGTTTACTTTTCGAAAATGGAGAGGGAGAAGAAGAGACTTTCGGTGGAGAAGTGAAGAGGAAGAAGAAGAGGAAGTTATTCCAACTTCCCTTTCCCTTATTTATACTTTTCTCATGAAGAGACATGTCTCTTCACTTTCCTCGCTTTAACAAGCATGTTCCTATTCTCTCTACAAGAAGCATGGCTTGGTGCATTGGTTATGACATGGCTAGTGCAACTAGGAGGTTCAAGGTTCAATCCCTGCTTCCTCCCTTCTATATTTCCTTTTTATCACATTTTGCACTAATCCAAGCCCATTAAGCCAAGCCCATCATGAAATCTCATAATATTAATTATATTCCATGAATTCATATATTTCATAATATTTCATGATAATATTTCATGAATTCCATAATATTTCATATTTATGATTTCATAATATTTCATGATACTATTTCATGAATTCCATAATATTTCATATTTATGAATTCATAATATTTCATAATATTTCATGATACTATTTCATGAATTCCATAATACTTTATATTTATGAATTCATAATATTTCATGATACTATTTCATGAATTCCATAATATTTCATATTTATGAATTCATAATATTTCATGATACTATTTCATGAATTCCATAATACTTCATATTTATGAATTCATAATATTTCATAATATTTCATGATACTATTTCATGAATTCCATAATATTTCATATTTACGAATTCATAATATTTCATAATATTTCATGATACTATTTCATGAATTTCACCATATTTCATATTCATGAATTTATATATTTCCTAATATTTCATATGGGAAATTTCGGGGCGTTACATAACCTTTTCAGAAGACGGCGAAATCTAGGTAAGCAGTTTCAATAAAAGCCAATTGAACGAACTTATTTCTTATCTTTCTCGAGATTTGACGAAAGCCAAACTCCGAGTCGAATCCCTCCGACAGGAAGTAAAACTCCTGAAGGAGGGAACTGATTCTAAATCCTTAACCGAGAAAATTCAAGAAGGAACTCCTACTCAAGTTGAAAAACTTGAGAAAGAGAACTCCTCCCTGAAAACTCAGGTTAAGGATCTTAGAGCGGCCTTAGAACGATTCACTTCTGGTTCCAAGGGTCTTGACATGATTCTTGGAAAACAGAAGTCCGTTCTAAATCGATCCGGACTTGACTATAGAACCAAATCCCGACAAAGATCTTACTTTGCTGTACTGAATCAGTCCAGAAGTAAAGTTCAGACATGGGTACCCATACTGTGCCTAAACAAACCGACTGGATCAAATCAGTATTGGATCCCCAAGGACAAGATTCACATCTTGCCTAATTATCATCGTGGCTATAGTCCAGGGGGAGCCAAATTAAAAACTATTTTTATTGTTAAATAGATTTTAATTCTTGCAATTTGCCTGATTGATTGTTTATTTAAACTTATGCAATTTACCATGCTTAGACTTAGGTTAGTATAAGGACTGAACAAACTTAACTGAAACTTGAAAACATAGTATTGGGTGGAGGTGAGATGATAGTACGTTAGGGAAATCAATTCTAATAAGATCAAGTTCACTTGGTCTCTTTAGATTGGTGAAACTAGCCGAAGCTACCGATCCAAAATCCAAACTAGTTAGACCAGAACTTTTTCAAAGATTAATTTTGAAAATAAAACTTCATTAAACGGCTTTGTCAAGCAAAGGGTTGATGATCCAATAAGGCTACGGCCAAAGAAGGCCTAGTGTCTCGCCAAGACCTGGAAGCCAATTTTTGAATTTCAAATTCAAATTACTTTTTGTCAAATTCAAATCTAACATAAATTTTCAGTTAAGTATAGAGTCAAACATTCTCTTTCAAAATAAACTTAACTGTTTTTAAAAATTAATGCAAGGTTTTGAAAATAAACTAACTTTTTCAAAATAATTTTACTTATCAAAACCTGTCTCACAAAACCTATAAGGCTAACGTGATTGAGAACCCTAGATTTGGGTGAGACAGACTAGTCAGTGAAAATCAATTGAAGCTATTCCTAACTCTAATTGGATCCAAATCAATAAAACTCTTTATGTGTAGGAACATAAAGATTTGGACCAATGGATGTTGGATAGCGGTTGCTCCAGACACATGATTGGAGATAAAATGAAGTTCACCAAACTCAAGCTCAAGAACCTAGGCTCAGTAGCATTTGGCAACAATGCTACACTCAAGGTAATTGGGTCAGGTAATATTGAGCTTAAATCTAACTTTATTATTAAGAAAGTTCTTTTGGTTGAAAACTTCAATTTTAACCTGCTTAGCATAAGTTAGTTATGTGATTCTGGTTATATAGTCACTTTTAACAATTCTGACTGCCTGATTAGAAATGTACAAGACTCAGAAATCATGCTTAAGGGCACTAGGAAAAATAATGTATACACTATAAACTTTCCCCTAGTACCCAAATGTATGTTAACTCAGTTAGAACAATCGAACCTCAGGCATAGGAGATTAGATCATACCAATTTGAGAACTATCTCAAAAGTCACCCAACTTGGCCTAATCAAAGGTATCCCCAAAATTAAAAATAATGAAAACCTAATATGTGAATCATGTAATCAAGGTAAACAAACCAAATCTAATCACAAATCAATTCAATCTGACCTAACTCAAACCACACTTGAGCTCCTGCACCTTGACCTATTTGATTCACATGGAGCCAAGTCACTAAGCGGGAACCGATACTGCTTAGTAATAGTTGATGATTATTCTAGGTTTACCTGGGTTAGGTTTCTAAAATCCAAAGATGAAACCTTTAAACTATTTAATGATTTCTGTAAATTGATTGAAAATCAAAACGATACTAAAATTAAAAGACTTAGGAGTGACCACGGGGGAGAATTTGAAAATCAACGGTTCGAGGAATTCTGTAAGGTCAATGGGTATTTACATGAATTTTCATGTCCTAGAACCTCCCAATAAAATGGGATAGTCGAAAGAAGAAATAAAACCTTACAAGAAGCCGCTAGGGCTATGCTCAACGAATTTAGCTTAGCAAACCAATACTGGGCAGAAGCGATTAGTACGACTTGTTACATCCAAAATAAGGTTCTGATTAACAAGCGACACAACAAAACACCCTATGAACTGTACTACCATAGGCTCCCAAATCTACACTACCTAAGGGTCTTTGGATGCAAAGTTCATATCCTAAACACCAAAGACTACTTAGGGAAATTTCAATCCAAATCAATCCTAGGCATCTTCCTAGGATACTCAACCACAAGTAGAGCCTATAGAGTTTACAACAAACAAACTAAGAAAATTGAAGAAACAACTAACTTAATATTTGATGAAGAAGTCAACTCAACATCTGATAATCCAAACCTAACTTCATCAAATTCTGATCAAGAAAATAATGAACAAACTAGTGAACCCTTAATTGAATCCTTAAACGAACTAACTATTGAACCAATTAATGAGTCAACTGAACCAACAAATGAACCAGCCCAAAGAGCCGAATCGAACAATGAACCAAACCGACCAGCCGGACCTGAGGCTGAACCAAGTTCTAGGAGAACCAAGAAACCCAGACTTAGTCACCCAACCGATCAAATTGTGGGTGATCCAACTCTAGGAGTCAGGACTAGATCCTCCTATAGAAACCTTAGTCAAATAGCTATGATATCAAAAATAGAACCCAAAACTATAGATGAAGCCCTACCTGACCCTGACTGGATCATAGCTATGCAAGAAGAATTAGCCCAATTTGAGAGAAACCAAGTCTGGGAACTAGTGCCTAAACCTGAAGGCAAATCCATCATAGACACTAAGTGGGTCTTTAGGAATAAGCTAAATGATCAAGGAGAAATAGTTAGAAATAAAGCCCGCTTAGTAGCCAAGGGATTCAGCCAAGTAGAGGGATTAGATTACGATGAAACATATGCCCCAGTAGCTAGACTTGAGTCCATTAGAATGTTGTTAGCCTTTGCATCTCATAAAGGATTTAAGCTATACCAAATGGATGTAAAGTCAGCCTTCCTAAATGGGTTCATTAAAGAAGAAGTTTATGTAGGACAACCCCCTGGGTTTGAGGACTTAGACAAACCTGACCACGTTTACAAATTAACTAAAGCACTATATGGGTTAAAACAAGCACCTAGGGCCTGGTATGAACGTTTATCAACTTACTTAACTTCTAAAGAATTTAAACAAGGACAAATTGACTCAACATTATTTATTAAAACCCTAGGAAAAGATATATTTATTGCCCAAATTTACGTAGATGATATAATCTTTGGATCCACCAACACAGACTTCCTAAAAGAATTTGTCAAGATAATGAAAAATGAATTTGAAATCAGTTTGGTTGGTGAGCTTACCTTTTTCCTAGGACTACAAATCAAACAAACTAGAGATGGAAACTATGTCTATCAATCCAAATATGCTAAAGAGTTAATAAAGAAATTTAAAATGGATAACTCTAAAAGCATAAATACCCCCATGACAACTAATGTAAAAATAGATAGTGACCCTGATGGTAAGCCAGTAGACCTCAAACTGTATAGAAGTATGATAGGTAGTCTATTGTACCTTACAGCCAGCAGACCTGACATTCTTTTTGCTGTAGGGATGTGTGCTAGATACCAAACCTGTGCTAAGGAAACACACTTAGCAGCCCTAAAAAGAATACTAAGATATGTAAAGGGCACCCTAAATGTAGGGATTTGGTATCCTAGAACCTCAACCTTCAATTTGTCAGGATACTCGGATTCTGACTATGCTGGTTGTAAATTAGATAGAAAGAGCACAAGTGGAAGCTACCAACTGTTAGGAAATAGTCTAGTAAGTTGGTGCAGCAGAAAACAACACTGTGTGGCTCTGTCCACAACTGAAGCTGAGTATGTAGCCTTAGGAGAATGTGTAGCACAACTTTTATGGATGATGCACACTCTTAAGGACTTCCAGCTCAACTACACCCAAACTCAAGTATTTATTGACAATATAAGTTCAATCAATCTAACTAAGAACCCAATCCAACATTCCAGAACAAAACATATAGAAGTTAAACATCACTTCGTAAGAGACCATGTAGCCAGGGGTGAGATAGTACTTAAACATATAGACTCAAAATCCAACTTAGCTGATATATTCACAAAACCATTACCTGAGTCTGAGTTCAGCTCACTAAGAAGGCAGTTAGGATTGTGCTCTGTAGAATAGATTAACTCTACTGTTGATTTTCTTATTGCTTTACTTGATTTAAAAATCAGTTTTTAAAAATAGAATTTTGAAAAACTGTTTTACTTAATTTCAAAATCAGTTTGTGTTAAATCTTTTTCGACTTAGTTTTCTTTCAAAACTACCTCCTTTTCAAAACTAGGGCTTTTTCGCAAATGGACTTAGCTTAGGCCCTAACCCTAGAACTGCATGCACCTATAGATTTAGAAGCCAACATCTCACAAGCACTTTAGGGTACTTTGAATGATAACCTAGAAAGGGTTGAGATGCTTAGGTCTTTGCCTTAATTCAAGATGCTTTAAGTCAGTGCATCTGCAGTAATTGGGGCACTAAATACAACTTTTACAGCAATCCAGTTAAGTGTCAAGTTTAGAAAATCTAACTTGAACAGAAACACTTAACTTGACTAACCCTAGCGAAAACTACTGCTTATAACAGTTAGTAAGTAGCTAAATGGGTTAGACAGGACCCTACAAGAGAAAATTAACTGATTTGGTCCAAGTCTTGGTTCAGTACAGCAAAATCATACGA
>JAGFNQ010001800.1:854585-919550 GCA_024364735.1 Boesenbergia rotunda | reverse complement strand
CTCTATACTTTTTATAAGCTTCTAACTAATAAAAGTATCGCATAGAGTCCATCATTCTTAACATCAGGATTAGAAGCCCCCATTTAATTTTTAAATCACAATTAGCAATTAACAATCAAACATAAAACACAGAGGCAAATCTTCATAAGGTAGCATTAATGATTGTCTATAATTGGCTTGCACACGTGCACACACATTTATTGAAGAGAGATTGTTAAAATAATATAAAGTGAAAGGTGCTTGCAAGATAGAGAAAAAATTGAAGTCCCTTTCAGAAACATTTTTAGGCAATGGAATTTTGCTTGCATAGTTCAAAAATAGCTAAGAAAAGAAGACATACAAACACTTATATAGCAATGATAAGTGGAATGACAGAAAAGAAGGCTAGAACCTTTTTGTCCTACACTTATGGAAACAGAATCATAGTGATGCAATGGAAGTATGAGCTAAATTGCATATCAAAAATAGGAAGCTTAAAATCCTTCCAAACAAAAGCAAATGTAGAATTATAAAGAAAATGAACGGATGAGGGTACCACCTTTCGTCCTACATTTATGCAAACAAAATCATGTTGATGAAATGAAAAAAGGCGAGCCAAATAACATGTCAGAAATAAGGACCTTCCTTAGTAAGAAAGGTCACTTATCAGTGTGATGGAGAGGAATGACGTATAGAAATTAATAATATCATTGGTACAATTATTTCTTCTTCTCTTAGCCCAAACTTATTCAAACCAGGAGCTAGGTTGAAGTATGAGATGAGGAAACCATGATGAAGAGATTTTTTTGATAATGAAAACAGATATCAGATGCACTTGGAGAAGGCAAATTGAAAGGACAAAAAGGAAGGCAAAGTGTCATAACATAGCTAAAACCTGAATAAAGCAAAGTAACAAATATTGCAGCTTTTTGGAATAAACAAAACTACAGCAGGATAGTTGTGGTCTGGAATATTTTTATCCATAGTTACAAACATAAACTTGAAAAGAAAAAAAAATCTCAAAATTACTTTCAAGTTGAGGTTCCCACCATGTCAGAGCTTTCTCAACAGGTACAAAGTACAACGAATGTAGGAGGGTGCACAGAAGCATGTATTGTTAGGACAATAAGCATACATTTCTTCTGATCACAATATGCAAACAAATACACTTTTTTAGTAGTTCTAAGAGTCAAGTACATTGTCGTCTAGTCTCTGTCAAAATGGATGAAATCAACGATGTAAATTCATATAGCCAGTGTATAATAATTAGTTTCCAGTGAATGTAATCCTGAAAGCACAAGGCAACAGATATAGTAACTTATTGTCTTAGTGCAATTGAGGAACTTACTTTCCCGCAGCATCTGAATGATTCAAAAAGCTTCTCTTCAGTGATCTGAGACGACGAAAGTAACTAGAGTCAGAAAAATACACATATTTGTTGGATACAGTCAGAAAAATTTAAAAAAAAGGGCGTACAAGATTATGAGGCATGAAGTTACAGCCTGTATACCTTCTGGTCAAGATTAGAAACAAAGACAGTCCTCCTGACAGACTCTCCGTATTGAGCCACAGGAATTCTGTCGAACGTATGACGCATCTCAATCGAACTGTTGTTTCTCTGCGGGAAAAAAAAAATCGATTACGACAAGTACGTTCCCCCTTTCCTCCGACTACGGAAGATTAAATCCGGATCAGGGAACCGTGATCGAAAGTTCGTACCCGGCGAGGAGTTGGAGGGTCGGCGGCCCCGACTCGGCGAGGAGTTGGAGGGTCGGAGGCCCCGACTCGGCGAGGAGTTGGACGGTCGGAGGCCCCGACTCGGCGAGGAGTTGGACGGTTGGAGACCTCGACTCTGGAGGGGCGAGGGACGTGCGCACGGCGCTGATTGGAGTGACCCGGCGGCAGTACGGAGGGGGGAACGAACGCCTGGGCGGAGGGGTTCAGGGCGGGGAAAGGCGAGGCCGAGCGCGTCTGAAATCGCTTCCGTGCGGGCAGATCGGCCATCTTTCGTAGCACGGCGAGACGAAACCGAGAGGAAGACGATGCAGGCTGGGAGGGGGGAGATGGTTGTGGCTATGGGGGAAGGTAATAGAGTGGGAATGCGACAAAAAACGCGGAGGGGGGAGGGATTTGAGAAATATCTGGAAATTTCCGTTACAAAAACGCACGTCGAGCGATGGACATTGTTGGGGGTCGCGGAGGGGGGAGGGAGGGAGGGAGGTGAGCCCGGAGGCTCCTCCCATGCGAAGCAGGAGAAAGTACTGAATACTTGCCTTTCGGCCTTCCTCTCAACGCCTCCGCGCTCAAGAGGAGGCGTACCGGTTTCGTACGCAATGCCACGCGCTCGACGCGTGCATTTCAAATTTGAGCTATTTTTCACCGAACCCCTCGAAGTTCGCTCGGTTTCAAAATACCACTTTTAAAGTTTCACAAATAGTAATGAAAATTCTAAAATCAATGATGAATTATGAATTAAAATAAATCGAATTTTTAAATCAACTTCTCTTTAAGTAGTGTACTGTTCAAGTTTTTTAAAATGATAATAATATTTACTCTTTAAAATATTTTAGAAAGGTGTTATATATGGTTGTTTGAGGTTTAGAAGGAAAGTGTCTAACACAGGCTTCTACTTTTGGAAAATGTTCAATGTATAATTTTCTCTCTTTTTTTATGACAAGAATTAAAAATGCACTTTTTATTTTTATTATTAAATTATTTTTTTATTTTAAAAATATTCTTATTTCAATTTTATTATAATAATTATGATGATAGTTGCTAATAATATAAAGTAAAAATCATTTCAACTTAATTAAAATTATTATATATGTAATGATGTTGTATTAAAATACTATTTAATAACTTATTTAAAATTAGTTTAATTTAATCGAAATTACTTTAATGTTATAGTAGTTATAATCATCATTGTGCAAGAACTATGATCATAATTACTAGCCCTCGTGGTGCAATGTCGGTTAAACAGTTTGCTAAGCTTCCAACAGTTTGAATCTTAGCTACTGCTCTACGGATCAAAATTAATGAGACTTTAATTTGACTACTAGGTGAGGGGCCGTTCTCGCACTTTCAAATTTATTTATTGGTCAATTTGTGAGGTTGACCCACCTTCAAAATTAATTGGACGGAAGATATAAATATTTGAATTTCAAAAAAAAAATTATAATTATTATAATATAGCATACCTTAACAAAAATAATCGTAATAATTATTGTCATAACTATTACCATAATACGAGGATAAAAATATTGAAAAATAAAATGATATATATAGAGACTATCCACTGCGGACCGTCCGCCGCGCACTTGTGCACGACAAATCTAAGTGTCTGAATCATTTTTTTATAAAATATACCTCGTGAATATCTGAAATTTTTTATTTTAAATGTACTATAAACCAAGAGAGAATAATTCTAAACCCTATAGAAAAAATTTTATTGGCTTAAATTCATTATAACTCAACTTTTAAATTTTAAAATCTTAAACGTTAAATATATATATTATATCAAATTAGTATTTAAAAATTTTTAATTTGAATACTCTTAAAAGGAAAGACTGAATCCTAGGAGAAAAATTTTATTGACTTAAATTTACTATAAACTAACTCTTTAATTTTAAATCCTAAATATATATAATAAATTCTTAAATAATAAAAATAATAAATACTTACGCTAGATTTTGAATCCAAGCGTTTGGATTGAATCGAGAAATCCGAATTTAATTCAGATGCCTCGAATTCATACGGATGCATAACAGTACAATTTTATAGCGAATACAACGTGAATAGTAAATGAAAGAAATTGAATATACGTGGCAGTAATTACGAAATTGTAAGTTGTAATTACTACAATATAAATATTTTTAAAAAGGTTATGTATACATTGTAGTTACTATAACATATATAGTAATTACGAAATAGTAGCTACTATAATATGTGTAATTGTCCGTCAAATGATTTAAACGGGAGATAATAATGCGAACAATAGTACTAAATGAAATTAGAGGGCAATTAGATAATTGTACATGGTTAAACAGTAAGATGGGATGCCCTTTGATAAAAAATCAAAGTGGGCTCTCCTTTGATAAATCAATAGGATGCATCATCCCAAATTAAGCATATATATAGTAGAAAAATAAAGAGTAATGATACGTACAGTGAAAAAAAAATCTCTCAATAAAAATTTTGATTGTCAATCGATGGCATATACGACGTTCAATCGTTGATTCGACACCGTCAATGTCGGCGGCCTTTAACCGCCGCCCTAGACCAAATTATAACTTGGGGGCACAATGAATCCTTCAGAAATCATCGTAATTACGATCTCGTATCATTCATTATCGATACCGACGAATTTATCATTACTGGCGATCTCGACGAGTTCATTATCCCTAAGATATAGTTTGATTCGGTGCGACGATAATATTCGATCACCCGATAATATCCGAACGACAATCAGACATTAAAACAGAACGATTATAATTTTTACTGAGAAATCCTCTTTTACTCTACAAATCATTTCCCAAAAATAAAATATTAGCTCATTTGAAAAAAAGGGTAGTTTTATGCAGTATCGGCACTACATCTCCACCTTATTGTCTTCAACCTCACGAAACCTAGCCGTAGACTTCCTTTGCCGCCGCCATGGCTTCCTACGAGCACCACCACCACCACCACCACGACGAAGGGGACGACCATCATCACCATCACTCCCATGAGTAAGTCTCATCTATATCTCTCGACTCTCTTTTTGTGGTGTTTCTTCCCCTCATTCATCGATGTGGTTTACTGCAGGGCTGGGACCGTCGCCGCCTCCTCGTCGTTCGTCGGTCCGGACGGAAGGGTGTACCATTCCCACGACGGCCTGGCGCCCCACTCGCACGAACCCATCTACTCCCCAGGGTTCTTCAGCAAGCGCGCGCCACCCATTGTGGATAGGGACTTTAAGGAGCGAGCTTTCACTATCGGTATCGGAGGTCCCGTTGGCACTGGGTAGTATTCCCCCTCCCTCCTTGCTCAAACAAGGCAAATATATGGTTTTGTCACAAGTAAATAATTTTAGGAAAACTGTTGCGAGGTTGGTAGCTGCCTTTGCTCCATTTATCTGAAGAGGAATGCTCTTGTTTCATGTGTCTCATAGAGCAAACAACGAAAGAGAAGTTAATCTATTTCTAAATTATTCTCTATTTATTTTAAATTTTTTACAAATTACGGTTCAGTATTTAGCAATAATCCCCGAGAAGGCCTTGATATGATGAGGTCCGGTGAACCTTTCCCGTTTATATGTAATGTGGCTCTTGAAGTTGCCCTGGATACATTAAAATTCTTGATGATTCACGCTTAGTCTCTTTGGCCAAGTTATGACTGCCAATATAGCTCCACCATAAGCCGAGCATACAAAAAATTTCAAATTCAGTATCCTATATGGATACTAATTAATAACTCAATTTATAGGCACCACCACACCAGAAATGGCATTGGCGTGTAATGAGTATATAAGGCATTTCCTAAAGTGTTTTAAGTTTACAAACAACAATTTGTTTGTACCTTTTTTCTTGACAAGTTTGATGTGTTTGAAGAAGGCCAACATGAGAAAGAGTTGAATGTTTGCAAATAAGGAGAACATAAGCTTCACTAACAACTGTGTCAATGCCTCAATGATTATTACAGTATTCCCGTTCTGTAAGAGGCATTAACTAAAAAGCTAACTGCATCTCAAGTTCAATTTAGAGTGTTTTATGTTGATATTCCTTATAGCTTTTTCGTCCCTGCATGACTACAACTTCTAACCTTGAACAGAAAATCTCTAGTATATAGCAAATGCTTATTAGATTTTTTATCCATTGACCAAATTTCTTTTGCCTTATGCAGAAAAACAGCATTGATGCTTGCACTTTGCCAGTTCTTGCGCGATAAATATAGTCTTGCTGCTGTATGTATTATCCTAGAAATAAATGCTTTTAGCACATGCTATTTCTGTCTTGATTTCATTTTATGAATGAATGTTAAAAATTTTAAATTTACTTTTTGTTACTATCCTTGGAGAAAACATGGAAGTACATAGGACAGCTAATTTATTCTGTTTCTTTGATTATCTTGAATTTCTTGAGCTGGTCTTTATTTCTATCCTTGAATTAGGAAAGTTTTGTTGGATAAATGAGACCATCCTTTGTTGAGATACTTCTTATATGTGATAACACGACAAGTTACTTAGGGTTCTCAGGAGCCTATTAAAACTGATTATATAATTTGTTATGAAGAAAAAGTTTCTTTGGGAACTTTTTTTTTTTCCTTCATGATTTGATCATTTTTAGTTATAGCTTTCAATTTGGTAAGAGACTAAATATATCATTTCTTATTGACATGGGACTGTAGGAGAGTAGAGACCGAGATTCATGTATAACATGATGTTGTGTTATATCAACTCTTACGTTATAGAAGAAAGTTTGCTGATGGAAGTCTCCTAATGCTCCTCTCTAAAACTCCGTAACAAAATTAAGATTTAATTAAAGTGCAATATCATAAGCAAAACCTTAGTAACCTCATTATTCCAAGGATTGGAAGAAACTCACTCTATTGAGGAGAGATGAATTCACTCCTTCTCTCTAGAGTAAAAGGCAACCCGGTGCACGAAGCTCCCGTTAATGCATGCAGTCCCAGCGAAGGTCTATTATATGCAACATTATTCTACTTTGTAAGAGGTTTCCGTGATTCGAACCTTGACCTCCCGGCAACAACTTTACCATTGCGCCAAGACTCCCCTTCCCCTTCTCTCTAGAATCAAAAGGATAATTATTACTTTTGCTACTCTTAATTCCTCATCCAAAATCTAAATTCCCTAACTTATTCCCTCTTCTCTTTTCTTCCTCTTCTCATTTTATTTTCTCCTTTGATTTTATTCCTTCTATTAGTATTTCTTTCTGTTCTTTTCCTACTGTAGCAGCCAACCTCTCTTTAGTTTGAAAAATCAGTGGGCTGTTTCAATAGGTTGATGTCACAATGTCACTAGTCAGTAGGCTGAGTGTTTTTTTTCTTTGCAAGTACCTGCTTATTAATAGCTGGGATATTGTGCATACAACATAAAACTAGTTAATTTTAAAGGCTGTTTGGTTTGTTTATTTTGCCTGCACTTCATAATTCTCGACCTGGTATGACATAGACTTTCATTAGCCTATCCAGTTTGCTTTTATTTATTTGCTCTATTGATGGAACGGTTAGGTAACAAATGATATATTCACGAAGGAGGATGGAGAATTTTTAGTGAAGAATGGAGCACTTCCTGAGGAAAGGATTCGGGCTGTTGAAACTGGAGGGTGCCCACATGCTGCTATACGTGAAGATATAAGTATTAATCTAGGCCCTTTGGAAGAGCTATCTAATTTGTATAAGGCAGACATACTTCTATGTGAATCTGGAGGAGGTATTTTCCTCAACTTAACTCTTTATCTTGAAACTCTATTAAAAAGTAAGGTTGGATGTCATGCAACATTTTTATAGTAACTAGAAAGGCTTCACTGTCAGCTAAATTGAAACCACCACTAAAGTTGATAAAATATTACAACATTAATATACATGTTCTTCTTAGGATTATATTTAAAAGCAAAAACTAATCTTTTTAGTAGAAACACTGTGTGGTTCTTAATAATTTAATTTTCATAGCTTCTGCCTAATACCTTACTGATAAAAATTGTGGGTAAGATATAATTTTCTATCAACCAAAAAATAATATATTTAGTTTGCAAAAAGATTGTAGGATTTGTGGAATGTAGCAGTTATTGGTATTTTACATAAAAACACTTTTGCAACAAATTGTTTTCTGATCATTATAAGTATTCCATTTCTCATAGGCATATCCATTGCTATTCTCCATACTATCCATTTAAATCATGTTCTTTGATTTTGCTTCTACGGACATGCAAGAGAATTTGGACCTCCTCTCTTGAGAGATCGTTGCCTCTCTCTACAATTAAATTTCAATTGACATTCAATCCAAGTTTGATCTTTTCTCTACCACCATCAAATAGTCATTTATTTTTTTTAGCTCATCTTCTATAGCAAGCAATCTTTGCCCTTATCTAAATTATTGAACTTGCTCGTGTTGTTGGTCTCTTAAGATGGCATGTTTGCTCAAATCAATTTAGTATATTTTAGTT
This sequence comes from Boesenbergia rotunda, assembly GCA_024364735.1. NCBI lineage: Eukaryota > Viridiplantae > Streptophyta > Magnoliopsida > Zingiberales > Zingiberaceae > Boesenbergia > Boesenbergia rotunda. The sequence goes on along the minus strand of JAGFNQ010001800.1, from coordinate 911,409 downwards.
GGGTTGTTGAAGTCTTGAACAAGATGTGGCCACAAATGCTCTATTGCGGTCTGTATGAGAAGAATGTACAAGTTACAACAAATAAAATAGTTGATTGAGTATATAACGATACTGCATACTAGCTGTGATCGGTGAAATATCATATGCCATGCAAGTGTGTGAAAAACTAGGATATGTAGAGATGAAAAGGAACTATGTTATTTGCATACATGTAAATGTTTAAAGAGAAATCAGGATTTAGTTTCATGCCTCAAATGAACGTGACAATTTTATTTACCTTTTATGCTGCTTTTTGTGTTGTTCAGACATCTGGCCCTCGGCCATAGAACTTCTGATACTCCCTCCATTTCCTTTTTTTTTAGTTTTTGTATTTTTTTTTGTACATAACAATGAGATGAAATTGACATTTTTGATAAATAGATTAGAAATTGTTGTTTCTTCTAAGGGTTCGAACTGTTGGTAGTAGTAATCTCACTTCATTCCCAAAAAACGACATCTTGCCTACAGATCTAAATGCTTTCTTACTCTGGCTTGTTTTTTTTTGGAAGTGTATGCTGTATTCGACACTTGGTTTAAATGAGCTGGAAAGTGATCTTGCTAATTGATGCAGATAACTTGGCTGCTAATTTTAGCAGAGAATTAGCGGACTATATAATTTACATCATTGATGTTTCTGGCGGTGATAAAATACCTAGAAAAGGTGGCCCAGGAATCACTCAAGCAGATCTTTTGGTATGCTCGAATACTGCTCTTTGTTGTTTAATGTCGCACTCTCTCTCTGCTTTATTGCTAATTCTCAACCTTAACTGCCTGACTGTCTACAATACTTGTATTAGGTAATTAACAAGACCGACATAGCACAAGCAGTTGGAGCTGACTTGGGAATTATGGAAAGGGATGCATTACGAATGCGAGATGGAGGGCCTTTTGTTTTTGCTCAGGTTTGTTGAACTGACAAAGCAGACCTATTAATTAGATTAATCTTTTACCTGTGATTGTTCCCTTTGGCATTGTTAGGATCATGGTTATCAACACTATCAATATTTGGATGGTCAAAGATCTAAATATCCATCATTATTAGATTGATACGATCAATGAGATTGGAATTTTATAGGAAAAGATTAAAAAAAAAACTTTTACATGTATGAATTAACCTAATATGTCTTAGAATCTTAGAAGGATGCAAATATGAAAGTATCACATTATTAGTAGTGTAGATAGAACAAGTAATAGAATTAATATTATTAGTTATTATGACACAGGTGAAGCATGGAATTGGTGTCAAAGAAATTGTGGACCATATACTGCAAGCATGGGAAGCAGCTACTGGTAATCCACATCGCTGAATCTGTTGTTGTATGATGATGAACTTGTGTTTGCGTGTCTAGATACATTTCTTAATAAATGTTGTGGATGCAATGAATTGCTCTGAGAACTTGATTGGAGTTTATAAAGATCCAATGGTATTCACAATACTCATGCTTCCAGATAAACAAGTATATAAAACTTGTTGGTAACGCCTAACTATGGACACGCTTTCCTGCCTGCCCAATCTTTCTCGCGTGGCCTCTGCGGATATAGTTGAGATGGTAATGAATTGATAGATTATTATTAAAGATCTTAGGTTCGAGTCACGGGGTTGGTGGGACGAAAATCCCTGCATCCTAAAATGTCTTTTCTCCTAATCTCTTACTTTCTTAGTTATCATGATTTATTTTTTTCGTGTTGATCTGGATGGACTGACGAGAGCGCTGAGGACGTTTAACCTTTGCCACCAATACTCCTCGCGTGAAAGCAAGCGTTGCATATTTAATAAATTTCATTTCATTTCGTTAACGTCTCTGACTCATTTTTAGCAACATTTTTTAGTTTACCTCGCGACCCTTCTGTAGCTTGCACGCAACCAGATTCGCGAGACCCGGAAGTGAACCTACCCTGGTAGGTCGCCACCTCTGACAGTTCGTGGGCCTCCACCATACTTCGGTTAACGAAACGCAAGCGAGTGTTACCCGTTGGATTCGAAAGGATTGTTACGTGGCATCATGTTTGCGTGCTTGCGATCGCAGTTCCATGCGGGGAAAAAAGTTGACGCTTAAAGCAACCACGACTTCATCGATGCCCGCGAGAAAAAGAGGGCGGATCCTATCCAATTGTGATTTCAATTGTTTATAGTTCAATGCTTTCATCGATCGTCTTAGGTGGTTTGATTCAACGATGGACGGTCAGCATGGAATGTAGGTGAGAGCTAATTGTATAGGATCCTCAACCGTTATGGGGAGCACCTAACGGAACGGATAGTCTGTCATCGCCTCAATGGACGGCTCTCGCTATATATATTTGGACGGGAAGAACCATTGGCCTTCGAAGAGCGGGGTTGGGTCGAGACTTGAGAGATCACTAAGCTTTTCTCTCGGCGATCTTCTATCATCCACTTCGATCCTTCTTTCTACGGTGGGTTTTGTTATTGGTTCGATTCTCAATTTGCATTTTTTTGGATTTCTTCGTTATGTTCGCTGATGAAATTTTGCTAGGGACAGTGTTCTGGTTTTGATTCTGCTTACAAATCTAAGGTTCTTCGGTACATTCTAGGGGAGAACCATTTGGATTTGTTGTTTCGATCCGTCAGCCATAATGGCGACGGTGCGTCGTGGCATTGCGATTCCTCTGCTGCTCTCGATTCTTTTGCTGCATGTGGCTTTTCCGGCCTCCTCCGCCTCCGATGGCTTGGTTCGGATTGGTTTGCGGAAGAAACCGTTTGATGAAACTAGCAGGCTTGCGACGCGTTTCTCGGAGAAGGAAATAAATGATTTGATGTCGCGGAGGTTTGGATTGAGGACTATGTTGGGAGTAACGGGGATGAGGATATCATTTCTCTCAAGAATTATATGAACGCGCAATACTTCGGGGAGATTGGCATTGGTACTCCTCCGCAGAAGTTCACTGTGATCTTCGATACTGGCAGCTCGAATCTGTGGGTTCCATCTTCCAAGTGCTACTTTTCGGTGAGAGTTATCCAACTTTGGTTTAAAAAAACTTGTTTTTTGTTTTTGTTTTTCTTGCGGCTCTTGAAATAACCCACCCTTGTGTCATCATAATCCAGCTCGCTTGCTATTTTCATCCAAAGTACAAATCAGAAGTATCGAGCACTTATCAGAGGAATGGTATGTTGTAAGCATAAACATTCTGTTTCCTGAACCATTGTTCTCTCTTAGTTGTTTATGACATTTTTTTAATCGCTGTCATTGCATGTCTGCTAAGTTATTTTAGTCTGTGGATGTACAATTGCGATGCTATGGAAACGAAGATGGCATATATGTAGTTCATGCGTGGGAGGAAACAAGTGAAATTTGACTTTTGTATAGATTAAACACGAGTTGGAATCTGATTATAGATCCAGGAGTAATTTCTTTGGGCATAGTGTGTTTCATACTAAATGAGGATTCTTTTAGTAACTATTGATCCCGGTGTCAGGGAACACAATGCAACAGATCAAGTACCTCTTGGTCCTGTATCCTAGTTTTAATTGATAAGTGTTATTTCTTTTGTCATGATTTAGGAACTCAGCCGTCTCACCTGTATTGTCCAACAATAAAATAATAATGCTCTTCGTCGTGTTTTGTTAAGAAAAAAAATTTAATTTTTCTCTGTATGGCTTACTTCATAAACCCTATCTGCTTCCTCTTCTTCTTAAAGCTTTTTGAATTTTTTTTATTATTCGCAAACAGACATTCTTGTAATAGTATCTGCGTGAATTGGATACTCAGCACATCCTGACGATATCACAATTTATATTGATTCTTTTGAGTAGGTAAACCTGCTGACATCCAGTATGGAACAGGAGCAATATCAGGTTTCTTTAGTGAAGATCATGTTACCATCGGTGACCTAATTGTTAAAGACCAGGTTCACAAACTTTGTACTTTTATATATGTTTGTTTTTGTGGTTATTGTTCTTATATTCTGGGCTCTGTTATAATTCATCCAGGAATTTATTGAAGCTACAAGGGAGCCAGGTCTCACATTCTTGGTTGCAAAATTTGATGGCATATTAGGACTTGGATTTAAGGAAATATCCGTTGGGGAAGCTGTGCCTGTGTGGTATTCTGACTGTCACTCAATTCCTGCTCCCAGTTGCTTGATATTTAATGATCATTGCTTGACATCAAGTTGATATTGCTCCTTTATAAACAAACTAGTTAAGAGATTCAAAAAGATTTTGGTCATTGAAAGCATCAGTAATGTCCGCACTTGTTCTAATAATTTGCAGAAAAGCTAATAGTGAATGTGGTGAAAGTCTGAAAGATGCAAGGTTGTTGAGAAATTGAATTATCTGGAATTAGGAATTTTTAAAATAATTCCTGCTTACGTTTCTAGAATCTTGGAACAGCAAAATTAACAGTACTTTTGTTACTTGCTAAATATATTTTTTCAGGAATTTCTTTTTTTTTCTTTTGAATAAGAGAAGTTCCTAGGATGGATTAGAAAAAAAGAGGAAGATAATGTAGTACTAGTAGTAGAAGTCAATCATGACTCTTGAATGTGTTTTCTCACTTATAATTGAAGAGAAAAGCCAACCTTGTGATATTATATCACGATCTCTCTAATCAGGCATTTGGATGTTTCATAAATAAGACTGAAGGAAATTTCACATTGAATACCATTTAGACTTGAAATAGACTTGAGTAGAATAATAAAACCGAAAAGGACACGAGTTTTTTTCATGACATCACACTGTATGGCCTTTGTTTTACTCTTGGGATTTCTATTTTCTCGGTCTAATAGTAGGTGATTTTTAATGACGACAAAAAATAGATGATGATCATAAACTGATTCTTTCTTCCTATGTTTTGGTGTTTCAACAATTTTCACTTCCTATATGTTTAGGAATGACAAATTAGGTAATAGCCAAATCCAACATTGCATCTGAGCTTAAATCGTCAATAGAATAGGTTATGCCAATGAAACCAGTCATCCGTAGAGTCAAGTAATTAAGTGGAGCATCATTTTAAAAATCTAGAAAGATTATCTTGCTATAACTGTTCGGAATTGTGCATGCCATTGTATTCTAAACATTAGGTCCCATTTCTATAAATGCATGGAGCTAAGACCCAAAATAAGGTTCACCATTTCTTTTTTCTCATCTACTTTATTGCTTCTTCGTGATAAACCTTCTTTTATCTAGAGTATGGGCTCATGGTATTCAAGGCTAGCCAGATTTTTCATCTTCCAGTTTAAGTAGGTCTATTCTGAACTATCATAGGCTTTTTCAAATTAAGCATCATACATTCAAGTCCAATTCCAGAATTAATGCCAAACATTCAAGGTGCTCCTCTGTGGGTAAAGGTCTTCCACAAATTCTGGCCATTTATTGATTTGACTGTCGGATGGTGCAAATTTCAATTTGCTAACCGTTGGCCAGTGTTACTTGTCATGACCCAAACTGGTGTTGAATTGTGATGGGAACAGGTCCATTTCTGGCCTGAGCAATCGTACATTCATTTAAAGGAGCTAATCTAGAGAATTTGGAATCATCAATGAAACAACAAAATCAAAACCGACGAGCAATCAAATCAAAGTTGTAAAGTGGGATATTTTAAGGCAGTCAACCAAGAAAATCTAATACTCGAGAGAATCCTGTGAAAATCTCAGGCGCCATCAAAAATATCATCAAGGTTTATGAAGTTCTAGGAGCTTAAGATTTAATTAGAATTGACGTTGTTTTGCTTATGCTAATAATTTTATCACTGCACTACGGAGATTGATCAATCTTGCTGCTGGAGTCGGAAGATTGAGCTATTGGAGTCGGGCCCCTAAGTTGTTGGAGTCGGGAGGCTGAGTTGTTGAAGTCGGGCCCTGAGCTATTGGAATCGGGAGGCTCACCCAATCATATATATCTGACTGCTTGACTTTTGACCAAGCAGTTTGACTCTTGACCCGGCATTGCCACGTGTAGGCTCCTATACCTGCCACATCAGTGATCTCGAAACATAAAGCAAGCTTATTATTTATTCTCTATTGCTTAGATGTAGTATGGAGCATTGCCCTCTTTTGCGGTAGTGTAACTATGAAAATGGTTTCTCAATTTGGTGATTATTTTGTGCTGTTGATATTAGAACTGCTTTCTTGTTCTATGTTTGTGGGTACCTGGATTGTTATCTTTAAGTGTTTATTTCTTCTTAAAATAAAATGTGCTAATTTTATTATGCAAATGCTTTATTTGATCACTGTTTGCTCTCAATGCAAGGCTATGTCTAATTTGTTTAATTATTCATTCTATTGGCAGGTATAATATGGTTGAGCAGAAACTTATCAGAGAACCTGTCTTCTCATTCTGGTTTAACCGAAATGCTGATGATGGTGAAGGAGGTGAAATTGTTTTCGGAGGAATAGATCCAAATCATTATAAGGGTGAACATGTATATGTCCCTGTTACTCAGAAAGGTTATTGGCAGGTGCATATTTCGAACTCTTTTCTGTTCAGTTAGCTTAGTATGGATCGTGCATATGATACCTGACATTGCAACTTTCTATATGTTATCTATCACATAATTCTTGCAGTTTAACATGGGTGACTTACTTATTGATGGCGAATCTAGTGGTACAACCAATTAACTGAGTTTTTTTTATTGCCACTCAGTATCGTCATATATTTACTGCTTATTTATCATGAAGTGCCTTTGTGTTCGTCAGGCTATTGTGCTGGTGGTTGTGCCGCAATTGCAGATTCTGGAACTTCTTTGATTGCTGGTCCCACGGTATGATTACCCTAAAATCAAATGCTTAAGTTTTGATAATGGAGAATTCTTTTCATCGATTACCAACCATTAATTTATGTTTATTGCGTTCATATTGCTTGATTACTGGCCCATCCGGCAAGAAAACAGTGATATATATCATAACGCCATTTTTCTGCAGACCGCTGTTGCAGAGATTAATCAACAAATTGGAGCTTCTGGTATTGCTTCTCAAGAGTGCAAAGCAGTAGTGGCACAATACGGGAAACAGATTATCAGACTGTTGGTGTTACAGGTCTGATTGGATTAATAGACAGATGTATTGCTTCTGGTGTATTGCGACGTAGAAAGCTCACTAATAGTTTATCTGTTTGACAGACAAAACCTAGCAAAGTTTGCTCTGAGGTTGGTCTGTGTGCATTTAACGGAGCTCATGGAGTTAGGTCAGTGGATATTTCTTAGCAATTTTTGTATTCTACTGCATAATATTTCTTAGCAATCTTGTATCTCATGTATATTCTCGATGCAGCACTGGCATTGAGAATATTGTAGTCGACGAGAATACGGAAGCTTCAGCCCATCTCCACAGTGAAGCTATGTGCAATCCTTGCGAGATGGCAGTCGTATGGATGCAGAATCAGCTACTGCGTAACCAGACGGAAGAAAGAGTGTTGAATTATGTCGATGAGGTTAGGTTCTCTTTCATACATGTGAGTCTCAACTTTTGCAGTTGTTTGCGTTATTTACGGATAATTTAAACTACATTCAGCTCTGCGAGCGCTTGCCTAGTCCCATGGGAGAATCATCAGTGGACTGCGCTGCTTTAGATTCCATGCCTGTTATCTCTTTCACTATCGGTGCTAAGAAATTTAATCTCAAACCGGAGCAGGTATGGTCCTTCTCACTTAATTCCACACAAACTTCATATATGGATCTCAGCCAAATTCTTGATTGTCTTTTGCTGCTTCAATTCTAATTACGTGTTAGATTGATAGCCTTATGATTCTGATTTACTTGCTGTCTCTATAAGATTCATAGTGCATTCAAACTATCAATTCAGACGAGCAAATTTATCCAATGAAACAACATTTTCTTTTAACAAATAAGTAGAGCCTAAAGCCCTCTACTGCTTTAGATTCCCAATGGTTGCATTCTTAGAACTCATCATTTTGTGATGCTCATGCAGTACATTCTCAAGGTTGGCGAGGGTGCTCAAGCACAGTGCATCAGTGGGTTCACAGCCTTGGATGTTCCACCACCAAGAGGCCCTCTCTGGTGCCCTCTCATCTGCCTTGAACCTTTAACCTCACTTGTTTGTTGCATTCCTACTAACTGTCTGTGAAACTGGTGCAGGATCTTGGGAGACGTCTTCATGGGAGTATATCATACTGTCTTCGATTACGGCAAATCGAGGGTCGGCTTCGCACCCGCAGCATAAACAAGTTATCAACGTCGCTGCGATATCCTTATAACAATGGCTTCGTCGACCCAATGCAGCTACCGTTTATGTTCTGTATGTTGTGTTTAAATGTTCTTTGGTCCTATGGTTTCGCTAGCGTTTGAATTCTTGTTCTCCTGATGAAATCTCCAGTTGATTAGAGGTAACTGATGTTATAACATAAATATAAAAAATATTAACAATCGTGTATTCAATAAAAATATTTTTAATACATTAACAATATTATCTTAATGTGAAGAAATGCACGAGTGATGGTATGTCATTAACGTGTTGGACCATATAGCAGATGAACCTGAGATGATCGATTCGATCCTATGAAAATTTTTTATTGGTCATCAGGATAAATCGAGAAGTGTTCACGGTGGACGGTCCAGAAATCCAGTATCCTAGAATTTGAGCCCCATTTGAAAAAAAAAATTATTGCAAAATACGTCATAGCTAAGGATCGAATTACCGATGTCTGGGATAGCGACTAGTCGCCCTACCACTATACCATAATCCGAGGGTAAAAAATTATCCAGGTAAACTTTTTATAGTGACCGATTCCACTGCCGAAACGTTCCATATTTAAAACCCTCCTAAAGGATTTTTAAAGGTACGGTATCACTGTGTTGATAAGAGATCTCACTGTCAGGATAGCACGTCAATCAACAGACCTCTCAAAGGAGATATTTATTTGTTGTTAAAAGGATTCGAACTCAGAATCTCAAACAATATTTCTATATTTATCACTTGAGATAAATCATTTCGACGATGGTACGCCAGTAACATCATCTTGAATTATGTGAATTAAATAGAAATAGTGAGTATATTATAACATAAATAACTAAACAATAAAAATAATAAGAAGAAAATTAGAGAGTGAGATGAGAAAATGAAAATTACAACATTTGAGACAGAATTTTTTTAAAAAAAAATAAATTAAAAATTCAACTTCATAATTATAGATTTAAGTTTACTAAATAGAGAGAGATTTTTACATAAAAAACCTCCTTAAAGAGTTCAAATTCCTCTTCATTTTCAACCTCAATCCTTTCGCTCCTCTCACCCAGTCCGGCCAGCCGGTCGCCCCGAGACAGCACTAACCCCAAGAAACATCCCCCCTACAACCATAAAAGAGAAAAAGAAGCTCTTGAATTGACAAAACATGCTTTGCTTTTTCTCAGTCTATAATTAATCCCAATGCCATCGGAATCTGAAAACTAGACGAGCAGAAATGCCATGTCCTCCTAAAGTGAAACTTCCATTATTAGAATTATTATAAATATATATAAGAGAAAGAATTCCCAATCTTTTTCTCTAATAAATGTTCCACTAGATAGGAACGTGCCTTATCAGACTGGAAATTTCTTCAGGGGGCGAAGAACACTTAGAATTAACATATAACATCCATGGAGCTAGGTGGTAATCTGAACTCTTCTCGCCACAAAATCCAGCAAATCTTTAAAAAAATTAGAAGTTGAATACTAAACTAACCGTAGAGTTTCAATCGATCTAGCTAACTTCTACTAGTAGCATAATTAAGCTGCAGAAAATATTGTAATTCACTTCTTCTTCTTCTTCTTCTTTAAATCAAGATTGAGGTTGTTGGGCTACTGCTCTTGTGCCATGAGTTGGAGCTGTTCTTGTGGTGGAAGCTGCTGTTCTTGTTGTTGTTGCTGCTGCTTTTTGATGGAGTGCTGCTTGTTGTTGTGCATCCAGACCTTTAAGACATGACGCTTGATGCCGGTCTCGGCGCAGAATTGATCCACCAGGGCCTCCTCGTGGCGCTGGAGCCGCCACCCGATGCGCTCCGCGAACGCCGCCATCTTCTCCTTCTGCTCCGCCGTGAACTTGGTCCGGAACCGCTTCCTCGCCGGTGCTCCCCCCACCACCCTCTCCTCGCTCGACGACTCCGTCGTGGTGCCTCCGCTCGCCATCACCCCCGAGGACGACACCGGCACCGCCCGCGACGGCAGCAGAGGCGGGCTCGGGAACCCCCCTCCGCCGTACGCCGCCGTCCCGTGGTGGTGGTGGTGGTGGTAATGCGGCGGCAGCGGCGGCGGGGGTAGCAAGAGAGACGGCGGCAGGTGCGCGCCGCCGCGATGATGACTTCCGACGACGTCGTCCGCGTCGGCCTCGGAGTCCCTCCGGTGGAAGCTCCGGTGGCAGCCGCAGGCGGCGCACTTGAGCGCGTCGATGCCATTGGGCATGAACTCGCCGCACCCGTCGAGGACGTGGCCTCCGGCCGCCGCCGCGTGGTTACGCAGGCACTCCTTGTACCTCACGGCCACCTCGTCTGCGGCCTTGCCGCCTTCGCCGGAGTAGGACTTGGAGCTGGGAAACAGAGCGGAAATGGGAACCGGATCCTGGTTAACCACTCTGGCAGAGCTCCCAAAACTAACAGAGCCATTTCTTGCACCACCATCACCTTTTGGGGACGAGACAGAGGAAGAAGCGTGAAGAACAGGCTTGGAGAAAGCAGATCCTCTGATGGGAGGAGGACTATAGATCAAGGAAAGAGCAGGAGAAGAAGAAGAGGAGAAGGAAGGCAACTGAACGTCGCCATCTTGATTTCTGAACTCCATCAATTCCTGTTCACAAGAAGGAATTTATAGAGGCGTCCAGCCTGCTCTCTGCTGCATGCACCAGCACCACTACTACTACTACGACTACTGCTGCAGCAGTCTTGAGAAGGAAGAGGAAGACACAGAGGTAAACAATCAAAACCTGGTTGAGAAGACGCTGAAGCCCTAATTAAAGACGAAGCGAGGGTTTTGCCGGTTCCCTAACAGCCATCAGAGGGGTGATAAGGGAGAAAACCCAAGAGAGCAGGGACGATGCAACAAAAAGCTACCTATGTCACTGTAGCTGAGCGCCACTCCTGCACATCGCGTCCCATCCCTAATAATTCTCAGTGATAAAAAGACGATTCGTTCGCTCCAGCACCCCCGTCAATTTATTTTAGAACCAACACGAAAGAAAATAATTCCTGATGGTAAAAAGGCGATTCGTTCGCTCCAACGTCTCCGTCAATCCATCTTGGAACCAACACGAATGAAATAAATCACGACGACTATTAGCTTGGATGCTGTGATTAGTATGGGCATATTAACTTTGTTAAGTTTTGACACTCAAATCTCATAATAACAATATCCATGTACTAATCATCAATACATTCTGTGATGGCAAAAGACGATTCGTTCGCTTCCAGCGTCTCCGCCAATCCGTTCCAGGACTAACACGGAGGAGGTAAATCATAGGGGCTACTAATCTGGATGCTGTGGCTAGTGTATGAGAGAGGACGGACATATTGACTTTGTTAAGTTTTAATCTTAGATCTTATGCTGATAATACTCATGTATTAATCATTAATCATCTCGTACGGACTAACGAGAGAGAGGGGGGGCATGCATGTCTTTTGTTTTGCAGGGTTGTGGGGGTGAGGGCACCAGTGCAGAGGGCGACCCTGAGCTATCTGCATTAGCTAGCTGTAACGTGGAGGATTGTAGCTTATCTTCTGCTATATACTGATGAGTCTGTGCAGGGGTAGCTATTCAGCGCAGGCAACTGTCTCCCCCACCCCACCCCAGCTCTTTCTCTTTCTCGATCACTAGGTTACATACGTTAACTTCAATTAATTGGTTTGAAGTACATGCGTTAACTTGCATCATTTTTTTTTCTTCAAAAATTATCAAATCACGACGGTAGATTTAAAAAAAAATAAATCACGCCGAGAATGGGAGCGTAGTAATTTGGATGATCTTTCCGTCCTATTTCTCATTTAAATGATTAAATATAAAAATTATTTTTTTATTTGAATATATGCAACTTCGATATCCCTTTTTTTCTCTCTCAACGCGTGGATGTGAAAAATACAACTGTTTTTCAACTGTCGATTTATACCATCAGAATTTAATTATTAAAATCATAATTAAAATTTAGCATCAAATTTATCTTCATCGAACTCTATTTTGATATTCAAACTTTATTCTTTCATATGATTATAAATTCGTAGAAATTTGAATAATTTAGATCCATGAGTAAATTTAGATTAAAATTTATTGATTGACCTAAAAATTTTGATTACACTGATTTTAAGTCTTATGAATTTTGGAAGTGTCGAGGAGTCTAAATATACTTTATTATTTTTGGATTTCGCTAATAAGGTTAAGGAGAAAAAATCTTCAGAACGTTTGGATCTGATCTCCTAGAGATCAAGTTACCTGCTCTTAGATTAGGCCCAATTTAATCTTGATTTTTGATAAATCAGGCTCAAGCGTTCTAATTGAAAATTAGCATAATATTAGAGCATCTTTGGAAAGTCCGAAATAAGCAATGGAAAACACTTTTGAATTTCTTGCGAGGTCAAAAAACCACAACACCTGAAATATATGAAATCTAATCTTTCTAAGTCGATCAGCAGATTTTGATTGAAAACTTACTTATGGACCTGAGCTATTTAAATTTCTACATATTTATACCTATCTGGTAGGATTAAATGAGAGGAAAATAAATATGTTATCAAGTCTTAGTTATGATGAAGGAACACTATGGGTTTGATGTAAGGAGGTCAGGCCAAACTTGATCCTGATATTCTCATATCATCTATCCTATTCATAATTATTGTCCATCTAAATCCTTTGATGATCGGGTGCATTACAACAGTTATGGTTAAAAATATTCAATTATGTTCAATTATCATTGTAATAATTATGAAAACATAGTTGTTAAAATATAGGTTTGATATGTTTAAATAATATTTACATTGTAATAATTGTAACCCGTAGTTACTATGAAATGTGTAACATTTAAGATATATATGTGTATATATGCATAGTTAAACCCAAGAAAATGCTCTGCTAGAGATGTGTTGTTGTGCACTCTTGTGGACTCGGGTTGCCTATATTGAATATAGGCGCCTGAGTCAATCCATCAAGGCGCCTTGGATTCATTTCAGAAGTTTTTTTTTATTTTTAAATTTTAGAATATATTTAGGGTTTATGATTTTAAAATTTAGGAGTTAATTATAATGAGTTTAAGCTAATAAAATTTTTTCGTAGGGATCAGTCATCCCTCTTAGGTTATAATATGTTCAAAATAAAAATTTCAGATTCTTACGGTGTATATTATATATATTTAGCGTTTAAGATTTTATGATTTAGGGGTTGAGTCATAGTGGGTTTAAGTTAATCAGTTTTTTTTCTAAAATTTAATAGTCCCTCTTGAGTTATAGTGTTTAAAATAAAAAATATAGATATTAACTGAATATATCAGATTAGATGATTAAGGAATTATTTAAGAAATTATTTATTAAAAATTTAAAAAAATAATTGCCACAAGCGTCTGAATTAACTATAAATTAATTACCTTTAAATCCCCAACTGAATCTTAAACTTTATCTTCAATCCCTATGTCAGAAAAAATTTATTCTCACTCCCTACATGCAAAGTTTCATTTGATTCAGCTTCCTAATAAATATTATTTTACCTAATTGTCCTGATTATTTTTAGGTACAAAAAGACCAAAATAAGGTATAATTTCTCCTAAATTCAGTATCATATAATTAAAATCTACTATATTTTATATCAAATTAAGTACCACACTTTTTATACATATAGAATTTAGTATATGTTCTATCAAATTGAGCACAATTCTTTTTCCACCGGACCAATTGATTAGGAGTTCATACCTAATTGCCTTTATTATTTTTAGGTACAAAAAATCCAAAATAAGGTATAGTTCCTCCTAAATTCAGTATCATATAATTAAAATCAAGTATATTTTCTATCAAATTAAGTACCACACTTTTTAAACGTATAAAAAGTCCAGGAAGAAGTATAATTCTTCCTAAATTCAGTATATTTTAATTCTATTTTAGTATATGTTCTATCAAATTGAGCACAATTCTTTTTCCACCGGACCAATTGATTAGGAGTTCATACCTAATTGCCCTTATTATTTTTAGGTACAAAAAGTCCAAAATAAGGTATAATCCCTCATAAATTTAGTATCATATAATTAAAATTTAGTATATTTTCTATCAAATTAAGTACCACACCTTTTATACGTATAAAAAGTCCAAAAATAAGTATAATTCTTCTTAAATTCAGTATATTTCAATTATAATTTAGTATATGTTCTATCAAATTAAGCACAATTTTTTTTCCACCGGTCCAATTGATTAGGAGTTCATACCAATTGATTAACTTAGAATGAATTGATTATGTCATACTCAATTTGATATAAAATATACTGAATTTTAGTTAAATGATGCTGAATTTAAAAAGAATTATACTTGATTTCAGACATTTTGTACCTAAAAAAATTGAGTGGTAATTCGATAAATCTGTAGTTGAAACATATGAAACATTGCATGTAGGGAGTAGAAATAAATTATTTCTAACACAGAGACTGAGGTGAAAATTGAGTTTGCATACAAGTAGTTTGGGATAATTTCCCCCTGAATTAATTCAAGTATATGAGATAATAGTCCGTAGTATAATACTGTGTACCATCAAAATATATATATATATATATATATATATATATATATATATATATATATATATATAATGCTCAACGGCGAATCCAGATAGAAATTTAAAAGGGTGCTCAAAAAAAATTTTAAAAAATATTTTTTCTATCAAATAAATATATCAAAAGACTAAAATACTATTGTATAAAAATTTATGCATACCAATAAAGTAATTATTCCTAGACATCAAATTATGAATTATGATACAGTTTCAAGATGATTATTGTAATATATTATAGATAAGGAAAGAATACTTATTAATTATATTGAAATAATAAAGAACGCTAAAATATAATTATTAGCATTAGCATTAAAATAATTGATTCTTTTTTATTAATTATTTTTCAAATGACAATTTTATAAAAAAATTTAATAAATTTAAAACATCATATATATATATATATATATATATATATATATAATTGATCAGGTGCGGACCGCGGTGATCATCGGTGGACACCATCGGTGACCATCAGCGGCCTTCGGCCGCCGCCCTCGAACAAAACTATAACCTAGGGGGTGAGCGATGAATCTTAGGGGTAACGATGAACCCGTCGGGTAGCAATGAACCCGTCGGCATTAGGTAACGGCTGATCGGTCAGGTTGACCGATCATGCAGCTGTCTGATCGGTCAGGGAGGTCTCTGACCGATCAGAAAAATCAATTATATATATATATATATATATATATATATATATATATATATATATAATATGAATGTATTCAGAGCAAGGGGGTGCTTACGCACCCCTCGCTCCCCCTTGGCTCCGCCGATGATAATGCTGATATAGTGCGCGACCAATATATCCGCGTCCCTGCGCGCTCGTGTGATTCTTGTTTTTTTAGAAATCAAATAATTCCTCTCTTAATAATTTTTTATTAATTTCTATTTATTTTTTCTCCTCCCCGCTCATCTTCTTCCTCCTTGGCACGACGGGCGATGGCGACTTGCGACGGGCGAGGAGCGCAGGCGACGGGCGGTGATGACAATGGAAGGCGGCGACGGTGGCCGGAGGCGGCAACGGCGGTCAGAGGCGGCGACGGCAGTCGAAGGCGGCGACGGCAGTCCGAGGCGGCGACGGCAGTCGGAGGACGCTGGTGTCGCCGCCTCCGACCGCCGTCGCCTGCACTCCTCGCCCGTCGCAAATCGCTGTCGCCCGTCGTGCCAAGGAGGAAGAAGATGAGCGGGGGAGGAGAAAAAATAAATAGAAATTAATAAAAAATTATTAAGAAAGGAATTATTTGATTTCTAAAAAAAGAAGGAAAAATCACGCGAGCGGGCAGGGACGCGGATATATTGGTCGTGCACTATATGAGCATTGTATATATATATATATATATATATATATATATATATATATATATATAATAAAGTATACGATTTTTAAAATTTTGATGTAAAATTTAAATGAAAAATAATAATAATAAATATTAAAGAATAATTGAGTAATTATAATGAAATGCAACGTTTTTGATTAAAAAAATCAAAATAAAATTCCGATTTGAAAAAATAAAAACAAGGGAACGCCCTTATAATTTTATGCACTTTAAAGTTTAAACCAAAAATCTTATTCGCCCGGATTGGCGACGGGGAGACATTCGCCCTAGTTCGTTGCAGGCTAATTAATTCCACTCATGCCTTTCTCTTTCCTGATCATTAGGGTTATAG
Organism: Boesenbergia rotunda; assembly: GCA_024364735.1. Classification (NCBI taxonomy): domain Eukaryota; kingdom Viridiplantae; phylum Streptophyta; class Magnoliopsida; order Zingiberales; family Zingiberaceae; genus Boesenbergia; species Boesenbergia rotunda. The sequence goes on along the minus strand of JAGFNQ010001800.1, from coordinate 895,030 downwards.
ATAGCTCTCTGATCCCTAGGGTTTTGCACTTGCTTTGCTCGGGATGTGTGTGTGGGTGTGTGAGACAGAGAGATGGGATGGGTGGAAAGGCGAGTGGGGCCTTCAGCCACACACCTTGTCGGTGTGTCAGAATTCCAGCACCGGAAAGGACTCCGGGCCCACGCCATTACATGCATGAATTACTCTCCTCGGGTCAACTCTCACACCCTCTTCTCTCTCTCTCTCTGGTTACTGCTGCCGTGCTGCGTCGTCTTTACGCGTATTCATCCGATCGGCAACCGCACACAGCGAGCGGGGACAGACTTCACGCGTTGCTGACAGGTGGTAACAGATGATAACATTATAATTTTATCTTTGAATTATATGATAAAAATTAAAATTATGAATGATTATTAATTCAATTAATGATGAGTATTAAGAGGGATGGACAGAGCCCGAATTCAAAATTATTTAGGACTGACATAATCGATAATTTTAAAAGTTTGAGTATTAAGAATTGTGAACAGATGAGTAAAATTGAGTAATTAATCTGGTTCATATAAGATTTTTTAAAGGATAAAAAAAAAATAGATTTGATATCATATTAATTTATGTTAATTAAAATTATGGGATATAATTTATATTTATATACCTAGACTTATGTTGCTCATTACCTGACAAAGTAGTGACCGCCTCATGTGCGGTCGCTCGCAAAGTGATTGCACTCGAAGTTATTGCTAGTTACCCCGGGAGGCAACATTCACCTCGCGTGCGGTCACTTCACGAGCGGTCGCACAAGAAACAGTTCCTGATCGCCTGGCGAGGTAGTGTTCGCCTCACCAGGGATTTGTCGACCATCTCTCGAGTGGCCAACGTTTGTTGGCTCTTTATCAGCGACGAAATTAATATATTAGAGTAATATTAGAGGAAAAGAAATGGTATTGCGGAGAGGAAAGGAGACCTTACTATCAGTAAATTCAGATAAAAATATTAAGCAAGTTAAATTAATATGTTTATTAATTTATAAATATAATGATTTTTATAAAATTTATCATTCCAATTTGATATTTTTTTTAAAAAATAATTATTTTTAATTTAATATTTTATCAATTAATAAATTTACGATTAACTTAAAAAAATAAAAAAATCAAAATTATTAATTTTTTAAGAAAAAAAAGGAGGTGAGACTGGAGCTCACCCTAGCCCATGGTGGCTCCGCCCCTGACAAGAACTATAGCCTCGAATTAATTTTTAAATTTCATGATGAAAATATTTTATATATTAATTAGTTGTGTATTTTGAAGAGACTGATATCAACTTGTGGTGGCAAATATTTATCTCAACGTCTTCTCAGTTCATCCCATTATATTTTGGAAGATAAATCATGAATAATTAGTATATGAGAAATACAAATTAATTAAAACCTAATTATTAGTCAATATTTAATCACGGATGTCATTATAATAATATTCCATATATTAATCAACTATCCATTTCGAAGGACAATTGATATCAACTTTATGATGGTTTATCCTAGATACCATTCTAACAGCTCATTCTTAAAATGATTAATGAGGTTTTTTCAATCAATCTCGGGCGATCGACTCGGCCTCTCGGAAGTTTTCCATTGGTCGCTAGGGTAAATCGAGAAGCGCTTGTAGTGAGCGGTCTAGAAGCCCAGCGTTCCAGGATTTGCGTCTCATTTGGAGAAAAAATTCTAACAAATACGCCGTAGTTGGGGATCGAACCGCGAATGCCTAGGAAAGCGACTAGTCACCCTACCGCTGTACCATAGCCCCGGAAGCCTAACAGCTCATTCTTAAGCATTGTGAAGAGAGGTAAATCATAATTAACTACTAACTGGAGTAGTGAATTAGATTTGATTCTCAGATTTCAGGATGATAATAATACATATACTAACTAACTTTTATAAAAAAAAATTATGAACGAGATAATAATCGAATCTAGGATGACTGAATCTAAGATGACTGATCCAATTCCATAGAAAGTTCTCACAGTAAAAAAAATATAATATCCCCCGGTTACATATCTTATATGAAGGATTTTTTTATATAAAATATATTATAATTTGACAATTGAATCACGAATATTTGGAGGATAATTTGAGGCTTCCCACGGGATGCTCTTTGCTCTCAGCTTTGGAGCAAGTAAGTATTCAGCTTTAATTCATCCTGAGTTCTGAATTAAATGCATGTGGTCATGGCAGGGATAATGCGTTCGTGCCTTGTAATATGCTGTTGGAACATTATAATTGATGACAGACTGCTCTGTGAACCCTTGTTGTTGGCAAATCAATAATTTATATATCTTCATTTACGATACATTGTAAGTCAGTTTCTCTTTGATAAAATATTATCGGATAGCAAAAGATAATTATATTCGCCATAGATATCCCTTACAGTCTATTCTTCAGGTGATGTAATTATGGGTAAATTTATAATCAATCGCTAAGTGATTAGGAAATGGGAGGAGTATTTTTTCGAGAGCATGCATTCATTGGGAATTGATCCTTATCCCCCATTTCTCTAATATATATGGTAAAGAACCGGAGATGTTTGGGCACGGGACCTTTGAGGATTTGCAAGGAGAAAGGGCAGCGTATTGGGGTGACCGGGAACGGGTCAGTTGGTGCCTTTCCCTTATCCGGGCGCGGCTTGTGCGTCTGGCTGGAAGCGGACGCCTCGACTGGAAGCGAATGAGCCTCGTCCTCCCGGGCTCGGTAGAAGGCGGCAGGGAATGGAACCGAGCCTCCTTCTGGTCGGGCGACGTTTCCCCGACCTCCTAAGTGGCCAAGCGCCGAAGGCTCATGAAATCGAGCCGCCAGGCTGCCAGCATGCAAAGGTCTCTATGGTATTTTCTGGGCCCAAGCAACCAACAGGAACTCGTATTCTTCGGGTGTGAGGGTCATTGTCACTCGGTTGGGATCTTTCATCATGCACTCCCGATCAGGCAGAAAGTCCCTCCTTCTAGCATCAAATATGATCCTGTCGCAGAGTGAGATGTGTTGGATATTATTATTATCTCTATTAGGTGGGCTTATTTGTAAGTTGCACAAGTAAATACAATCTGAGCCCTTAAAGTGATCTAACTTATGTTTATTGGGTTTCGGATTATTGGATGCGGGTTCAATGTATAAAATCCTTTAGACCAATTTGTTATTATCTATGGGCTGATAACAGATTGGATTGCTATATAAAGGGGAAGTCCCCAAGGGTTTAGGGGGTCTTTATGACCTAGTTTCTTGTTCCCCATTGACAAGAAACTTTACGGCGCCGTCAAACCTAGGCCCCTTGGAATATCTCATTCTTCTTTCCGCTGCATCTTCTTCCACAGGGATCAAGCTGACGACGCTACGACAGGGACAATGGCTCTACAATCAGGTTCCTTGTCTTTCGGTTTATATCTTATATTTTGTTATGCCATGATTCAATGAAACAATAGATCCATGCTTTTATATACATTATGTTTTCTCTTCAAGTTCTTATTTGGTTTTCTAGAATTCATGCGGTTAGGAGAAAACACAATATTCTATCAAGGTGGACTCCCAAGAGCGGAGCAGATCCGAGTACCACTGATGCTAGCTCCAACCTGCAAGGAAATGATCGTTAGCAATCCACCGGGAAAATTCCCCGGCAAGATCCTCCGACGGTCAAGTCAGTCCCCGGTAGAAGAGCATCCCGTGGAGATAACAAATTGACATAATTAATACATACATGGATGACTAATTTTCAAACGGTATAAAATATCTCGTTACATAATTGATCTCTCTCGTATAAAGAGTCACTATACTAGAATAAAATATTATCCGTAATTTATCTATCTATATTTACTAGGATACTAACGTACGAGATAAATGTTATCATTTTTTTTACTTTAATAAGATGAGCTCTGTTAATTTAACACTGAATTTGTATTAAATAGCCTCAAGCAAGGTTATCTCAAACATAATATGAAACATATTCCACATGAGATTTTTTTTAAATAACCTCACCCAAGAGCATCTCAAATACAATATTGGGGTATGAATTGATTAGACTCCTCAACATTAACAGATTGCCAAGCAGCTATCTTAATTAATATAACATGGCTCAAAACCTTTGGAATCCAAAATCTATGAATTTGATCCAAAGCTAGCATTCTATATATGTTGGATACGATTTTGCAAAGCAAAATTTTGATGTCATCGATCGTTAAAAGTCACGTTTGACTTCAAAATCGAAATCTACGTTTCGCGTAGATAAATCTGGACTATTTATTTGCTCAAAACCGATTAAGGGTGAATGAGAAATTAATTATTCAAGATACGCTCAAATGAATATTACGGAAAAAGATGAGGTTTTTAGTTCCACATTGCTAATCGGCGAGAACCAATGTTTCCTTATATGTGTTTATGTGTTAATATTGTTAATACAAAAGCACAGAAGATCTCTACTCTTGAGTGAGCAGGTGCTTGCATCTGCGAGCCCGCCACCCGCCACACGCACAATGGGCGAATTGTTAGCGCACTTTACACTTCGCACGTATGCATCCCTCCACTTGATCATTTCATTCATTCAAGCATTGCAATTTAAAAACATTTGTACTCATCCATCTTCTGCATCGAGAGTTCAAAAAGTCTACGAAAAAGTTCGTCGGTTTCGAAATTTGAAGTACTACTATTCCGAGACGACGTCGTTGTATCTTGAAAACGAATTACTGCTATCCGTGAGCACCAGTAGCGGAGTAATGTCATTTTACGGAGATAGTGTCGAACACTATCCTCGACGTAAACCAATCAGTTTGTTTCTTCCGAAATTAACCTCCCGGAAGATCCGACGGTCGTAAATTGACTAAGTCAAATATCGAAGAGATACAAGTCAGCGACCAATAATATATTGTTCACACGATGAACAACATAATGAACTACGAAACTACTAAACAGAATAAGCGATCAAAATCTAGAAATATATATGCAGTTTCAGAAAGATGCTGCAAGCCAACCCTATAAAGTAAGAAGAGAGAAGCGTGACAGTTTATACAGACAGGGTCATGGATGTCTGTCTGTCGTATATGCTAGCTGGAAACCATATGGGAGTTAGTGTGCATGGAATCCAATGAAGTCAAATCTTCAGAAAGCCAAAAATAGTGTGATCAGCGTATCTTAGTTGGTTCAAAGAGAGGCCAGGCACTAGGTCACGATCCACTTAATTGCTTGGAAGAAAACTATCATGAATAATGTTATTGATCCTTCAAAACATGTGTCACTTTAATTACTTCTTAGAGTCAAGAGATATATAGCAACTGTCCATTTATTATCGTGGACAAGTCAATCTTTTCCTAGGAATCATGTGTTCATGCTTCCTTACCCAAAATTTTGATTATTTTTTGGATCATATATAATGCAAAGGCCAAAGGCTTCATCCAAACTCTACAGTTGCTTTCATTACTATAATGTTAATCCCCAATATCTCTAAGAATAGCCTTTCATTGTTCTTAGAATATTAACATGCTACAATTACTAAAAGGAAGGCATAAGCCCCCAACAATGGAGTGCTGGAGTCTGTGCAACAGAAACTGATACCTCGGAAATGACACTTTTCCTAATGTATAGGTGTGCAATTTGATGAGCAGTGGCAGGCTAAGGTGAGATGTGAAAATGCTTCATATTAATGCATATATGTAGCCATTTGTTTACTACAGTAAAGTCATTACAGGGATCAAGGTTTTGGCAGCAGCTAGAGCAGAGGGTGTTATTGCACTAAGGCTTGAGAGGTTTCTTGTAAAGTCCGGTAGGAGATCGGGCAACCGAGTCCCTTTAAAGGCTTTGCCGAGGTTTTGGGCCGGCTGACGCTATACAGGGCTTCCTCTCATCTAAACTCGAGGGAACTATTCTCCTTGAGTACTCCTGACTGAGTAGGGCTCTGATAACGGCCAATCTAGATTCAATCAGATCTAAAGGAGGTACAACCTTTTTTAGGCTTGATCGGCCTTTGGGGAGCTGATGTAGAGTCGAACTGCTTAGGTTGATCTTCTCCCTATTTTGATTTACAGATCAGCTGATATTTTTGACTTTTTCTCCACTCGAGGGCGCCACCTACTCTCTGCATCACATGGCTTCCTGTATGCTGCCGATTACTACGTAAAATGGCAGTATTTACTCTCTAATACAAAGCACCATGGGGAACAGCAGTAGCTCGGAGAGCAAACGAAGTCACAGAACTGCACATCGCATAGAAGCAGCTCTTTATAATTAAAAAAAAAATTAGGTAACAAAAGAATTTGGAATGATCGATTCGATTCTATACAAAAAAATTTATTGGCTATCAGGATAAATTAGAAAGCACTCACGGTAAATGATCTAGAAGTCCAGCGTACCAGAGTTCGTACCTCATGTGAAGAAAAATTTCTTGTAAAATACACCTTAATTGGGGATCGAACCGAGCATGCCCAAAAAACTATTACCCGTTGCCAAGGATTGATCATATGGTTGACTCGACGGCCGATAGCGAGCTTATCTCCATGTTGAATGCATATCAGGGCTATCATCAGGTACCCTTGGTCATCGCCGACTAGGAGAAGATCAACTTCATCACCTCGGATGGTACGTATTGTTATACCGTCATGTCATTCGGGCTTCAAAATACAGGGGCTACTTACCAGCGCATGATGAAGAATTGGGTGGAATATTGACGTATATGTCGATGACGTCTTAGTCAAAACTGTCAGGCCGACTGATCTAGTATAGGACGTGGAAGAGACCTGTCGCACTCTGTGAAGGTATGGGCTGAAGTTGAACCCGACCAAGTGTCTCTTTGGAGCAAAGAGTGAGAAGTTCCTCGATTATATTGTGACCAAGCGGGGCATCGAGGCCAATCCAGCCAAGTCAAGGCGCTGCTCGACATGCCACCACCGCGAGGCTTGAGGGAAGCTCAAAGGCAAACAGGAAGGATTACAGCTTTGTCTTACTTCATCTCCCGAGCAGCCGACTGGAGCCTACCTTTCTTCAAAAAATTGCGCCGAGCCACCAAGTTTCAACGGGACACAGACTGTGATAAAACTTTTGAATAATTAAAGACCTACTTGGCGGGGTTACCTATTTTAGCCTGACTGGAGCCGCGGGAGCCTTTATATGTCCACTTAGCGACCTCGGCTGAAACTGTTAGTATGGTATTGGTGAGACAAGGAGAGGCTAGAAAACAACCGGTATTTTTTTGCACATCTACTGAAGGGTGCCGAGTGTCGTTATATGACACTCAAGAAGTTGGCTTATGTGTTGCTCTTAGCCACTCGGCGGCTTCGACCTTATTTCCTAGCATATCCTATAGTTGTCTTAACCAACAGTAGTTTGGGTTGGGTGTTAACGAATCCGGAGGCCTCAGGGCGAAGGATCAAATGGACGACGGAGCTGAGTGAATACGACATACAGTATTAGGCACACCCGACCATTAAAGCACAGGCCTTGGCCTATTTTCTCAGCGAGTTGCGCTCAGAGGAGATAGAGGGCTACTGGAGGATTTATGTGGACGGGTCATCGGCTCGGCAGGGAAGTGAGATTGACATTCTAATGATTTCCCCAAGGAAGAACAACTTCATTTATCATGCAGCTAGAATACCGAGCCACTAATAATGAAGCAGAATATGAGACTCTCATCGCGGGGCTGCAAGCAGCCAGGCAAGTGGGTGCGACCCGAGTAATATTACACTCAGATTCACAGCTGACCACTCAGCATCTCACAGGTCGTTTCGAAGTCAACGATGACTGGCAGCAGGTGTATGTCGAAGTGTACGAGAAGTTAAAGGTCGGGTTTCAGGAGGTCAAGTTGTAGAAGATCCCTAGGGAAAGCAACCTCTGAGTGGGCGAGCTTGCTAAATTGGCCAACACGATGAACTCTTGCGTGCTCCCTCAACCGATGGCTCAAGCATTGTTGGTGATGCACATAGAGCAGCAGACGGAGCTGGAGCTCGGGACTAACTGGATGACGCTTCTGATCGCCTAACTAATGCATAGGACGCTCCTGTCTGACCGGGAGCAGGCGAGACTCTTAAAAAGGCGAGCGGTTCAATATTCCTTGGTTGGGATGCACTATATAAGAGAGTCCTTGCCCGACCGTTGCTCAAATGTCTGGGCAGCGAGGATGCCGACTACGTGATCAGAGAGATTGAAAACGAAATTGAACCATGCGGGAAATTTGGAGGGGACAAGCTGAGGTCGCGTACCCGCAAAGTAATGGATAGGCCGAGGTCGCCAATCGGGAAATTTTGAGGGGATTGAAAACGAAATTGGATCATGCGGGTGGTACATGGGCGGACGAACTGCCTAGTGTCCTGTGGGCTCAACGTAGCACGCCGAGAAAAGGAACAAGCCACATGCCTTTCCAACAGGTCTATGGGAGCGAAGCGGTGGTGCCGGTGGAAGTCGGGTGTGAATCTGACCGGCGGAAGGCGTATGACAAAGGAAATGCAGAATGAAGACACTTGGATCTAGATTTGGTTGAGGAAATCCAGGAGAGGGCCTCAGGGAGGATGTTTGCCTATCGGCAAAGGATGCAGCAAAGATACAATCGGAAGGTATTATCCCGGGCGTTCTAGGTCGGTGATCTCGTGTGGAAGAGAGTAAAGTCGGCCGGTGAAGTAAGCAAGTTGGAGCCCTAATGGGGGGACCTTCAAGATGATCCAGAGGTTATCCTCAGGAGGCATACTACTTGCAAGACAAGTGAGGGAAAAAATTGGAAAGGCCCTGGAGTGTTGTCCATTTACGGCCCTACATAGGTCCCCTGTAACCCCGTGTAAACACAAGACCGAGTCCGGCGCTCGGACTCTTAATAAATTGCCAAGGGTTTCCCAAGACAACATACAACAGCCATCCAGGCTCTTGCCTCGCCAGCGAATTATAAGTGGGCATGCCTACATGCCACCACCTAGCTCATTGTCCCCGATCGGACGCGTGACATCCCACGCTCCCTAATATCAACCCGAGTAGGTGTCGAGCCTCTTGCGTCGCCAGCGAGTTATAAGTGGGCATGCCCCCACGCCGCCGCCTAGCTCGGTGTCCCCGATCAGATGTGTGGCGACCCACGCTTCCTGATATTGGCCTAAGCAGGTGTCGAGCCTTTTGCCTCACCAGTGAGTTCTAAGTGGGCATGCCCCCATGCCACCACCTAGCTCGGTATCCTCGATCGGACGCGAGGGGGCCCACGCTCCCTGATATCGGCTCGAGCAAGTGTCGAGCCTCTCTCCTCGCCAGCGAGTTATAAGTGGGCATGCCCCCACGCCATCACTTGGCTCTGTGTCCTCGATCGGATGCGTGATGTCCCACGCTCCCCGATATTGGCCCGAGCAAGTGTTGAGCCTCTCGCCTCGCCAGCGAGTTCTATGTAGGCATGCCCCTGCGCCACCGCCTAGCTCGGTGTCCCTGATCGGATGTGTGGCAGCCCACACTCCCTGATATCGGTCCGAGCATGTGTCGATCCTCTCGCCACGCCAGCGAGTTATAAGTGAACATGCTCCCACACCACCACCTAGCTCGGTGTCCTCGATTGGACGCGTGGTGGCCCACACTCACTGATATCAGTCGGGGCAGGTGTTGAGCCTATCACCTCGCCAGCGAGTTATAAGTGGGCATGCCCCCATGCTACCACCTAACTCGGTATCCCCGATCGGTCGCGTGGCGACCCTCGCTCCCTAATATCGGCTTTGGCAGGTGTCGAGCCTCTCGCCTCGACAGCGAGTTATAAGTGGGCGTGCCCCCACACTACTGCCTAACTCAGTATCCCCGATCGGGCACATGACAGCTCACGCTCCTTGGTATCGGCCCTAGCAAGTGTTGAGACTCTCGCCTCTCAAGCAGGTTGAGTGTGCTTGCTCTCACGCCCCTAATCAATTCAGGGTCCCCTATGAAACTTGTGGCGACCCATGCTCCTTACCATTGGTCCAAACAGGGCCCCTCAAGCATACAATACCGTGTCAGGGTAAACAAGAAACAAAACAAGTGGAAAACAAGCCAGATTTACTAAGACATGAAACAATCAGCCAAGGTTGAATGATAGATCAAAACACGCTTAGGTACCAAAGTTACGAAATATATTGCCTCGCTAAGTCATTACAAGAGCAAGGGGAAGGGGGAGAGGACCAACTCCCCTACCAAAAAGGGGGGGGGGAGAGAGAGAGAGAGAGAGAGCATCCCCAAGTCTTCATTCAAACAAACGTCGAGCCTCCTCCGATAGCTGTTGGGTCAAGCTCGAAAACTTCACGGTGCTGACCGACAAATAGGGGAAATATGACCTCCTTGCTTGAGCTGCTCAAAAGTGTCGGGGAGCTGCAACTTGAGCAGGGGGTTCACCTGAGCAGTGAGCTGCTTACTGACGGCCGCCGAGTTAATATATTCCACTCGGTGGGTGTCAAGCCGTGCCAACTTGCCTGCCTTGTAGGCCCGTAGCACCTCGAGCTTCGCTTGTGAAGTTTCCCTGCAGACAGCCAGGCATGGAGTTGACTGATCTCCTCGGCTTGGGTGTTTAGTTCATGGTCCCCGGCTGCCAGTTGGGAGGACAAAGAACTCACTGTCTCGGCCTGGGTTGCCGTGTCCTGCTCTATGGCCGACATCTCCGCCTTCACCGACTCATGGACAACAGATAATTGGAGGAGTTCATTCTTCTTTTTGTTAACCTCCTCTTGGGCTTGAGCATAAAAAACCCCCGCCTTTCACTCAGCATACTCCAAGGCTGATAGTTTGTCTTGTAGCGCGATGATCTCGACTCGGAGGTCGTTCAAGCTGGCCTCATTGGAAACCAGCCGAGTGTGACGAAGGCGGGTCTCCAACTCCTCTACTTGGTGCTCAACAGTGACCCTAGCTTGCGCGTGGGTCACCACAACTATGGAGAGGCTATGACAAGAACCCCAAAACTGAACTTAAAAAGAGTTAGTGAGTGGAAAAAACGAGTAAGCCCAATCGAGGAAGGAGCGATGAAGAGCATACCTGGGTAGCCTCCAAGAAGAAGGTGTTGGGATTGCTTTTGGGACCCCGGTAGTAAGACTCCCAAACCCCCTGCAAGTACCGATCTGCCACGGGCTCGTACAACTGCAGCTCCTGGGTCCAGTCGGAAAAGCTCCCGGGTGGGGGTCGGACAGAGACGGTACCAAAACATGGAGAGGCGGGGGGACGAGAGGAACCTCCGCGGGGGAAGGGGGGTGAATCGAGGGGCTAGAAAGGAAGTCTTGGCTCGAGCCTGGAAAAAGAAATCGCCCAACTCTTATTTTTTGGGGTTATAGAAAAGTGAAAGATCTCCGGTCGGATAGGGATTTTATATAAGACAATGATAATGATCGACCCGTAGATGAGACGAATGATGTTCGGGGCCAGTTGGGACAGGGGAAGTTGAAAATACCGACACACTTCTGAAATGAAGGGATAAAGGGGAAAGCGGAGTCTGACCTGAAGATAGTCTTGGGAAAGGGTTATATAACTCATACGGGGGCTCTCGGGTCGGTCGGTGGAGCGAGGAATCACTAGACGATGGTCGAAGGGAATCTGGTACTCCGCTCGGAGATGACTCAGGTCTGGAGGACGCAGCTTGGAGACAATTTTGGCGTACTAAGGGCCAGAGGCCGGGGTGGAAAAATCCATTAATCAATAACGCGAGAGTGGTGAACTAACCAGGAGAGACCGAAGTGGGGCCGCTGGAAAAGTTGAAGGTTGTGGAAGTTCGCCGTCTGCAGGAGTAAAGTTCGTCGGAACCATAGCAGAGCACCAAGGCGAGGAAGAAGCAAGATAAAAGGTGAGACCGTGAAAGGAGAAGAGAAGGTATTTAAAGGGTCGTAGGGCGCATATCAGCCTTCCGATGGCGATCTTGTGAAAAGGCGGGAGCGGATTGGGACCGCTCATTTCCCGCCATAATGAGCCTTGGGAAATCGTGCAGCGTGCGCGCGCGGGTTCTGATACCGAACACTTCATTATTTCAGGTCCTCTTTGGGCCTGAAATATTTGTATTTCAGGCCCAAAAAAGGTTTGAAATGTTTGGGACTGAAATCTTTCCTTATTTTATTTTGAATATTTTTTTTTGATATTTGATATTTTCTATTTATATCCTTATTTCAGGCTAAAAAAAGTACTTGAAATAAATTCATTTCGAGCCAAAAGAGCCTTAATGATTGTTTATAAGATAATCTTTTAATTATTTCTTAATCTTTTCCCAATCATAGTAAATTATAGTAAAAGTTTTTGGGCTTGGTCGAGTTACAAGGTAGGAAGAGATATATAGGATAAGAGAAGATGAGAGAATATCTACATCTGAATCATAATTTATTATTTTAAAATTAAATTATGAAAATATGGTTTGAATATTTCGAAAAATGAGTTATCAAAAGATATTACTGGCAGGAGGGGTATAACCGTATAAGAGGAATGAGTTGATTTTACATGCGTCGATTGGTAAAGAATAAATCATAGGACATTTTTTTATATATAAATATGAATTTTCATTTTTTTTTTTTGGTAAAATGTCGAAAATGAGAGAGATAAAAAGTTATTATAATGATAAAAAAACTAAAACAAATAATTAAAGCGCGAAACCATGGAGTTCGCGTGACTCCGAGAAATCACGAGTGCCACGGGCCACAGGCGACAGCCAACTCTAGAAGACGGCTCTTGTGCCTTCGTCATTCCTCAGGGAACCCCAAGGAGTGAGGGAAGTAGGAAGCAGGTAGCTAGTGCAAGAAATATAACATGAACTGATTAAACAAACAAATATTCAAGTAGTGATGAATGTTTATCTAATTAATTATAGCCTTTTTTTATATAGCATGCCTGAGTCTTGTGGCAGGTGATTCAAAAGGCATGACAACCTCCAGATTAAATACTGATCATACCAAACAAAGACAAAGCCTTGATTGGAACAAGCATTGATGGGCATATCATCTGAGCAACTCCAATCTTCATTGGGTGAACCATAAGAAACTCTGAAATTCAGCTCTTCTTTGAAGCACTAAAGTGAAGGTTTTTGTTTTGATTCCTTTCCCTTCACTTAATAAAATTGTTATCTTCTCACAAAGCACAAAAGAAAAGCCAATTGCCAGACTAACCTTTCAGTGAGAGCATAAGGTACTGGAATCAGATAAATTTGTGTGTATATATATATATACTAGAAGAGCAGAACTGTACTTGAAGAATTGTTTACAGAAGTAGGAACAGTTTGATCAGAACAGCAGTCATAATGATTCATGCATCTCGAGCATTTTCTTGGAAAATATGTTTCAAGCTGCTATTCGTCAGAAATGTAATCTGTGGATTCAGCATGTGATCAGGGCACAGATGCTTTAACTAGTCCATGCTAGTGTCGATGCATGAGACTTCAAGCAATGGATCATTCAAGCAACAAGATTTAGCTCCATTTGACAATTCGATAAAAGGACCACATGAGCTAGCTAGCTAGCAAAGGAAGGAATCTGATGAGCCTCATGCAATTAGTATGAAACACCACCAACGTAACTATCTATCAAAATAATGAGTCTCTTCTCCTCCTTTTGAATCCTCATTCAAATAGGAATGAAGTAGAAGCGTTGATTGTAGGGAGGGAAGAGGGGGGCCATTTGGTTTTGTTTTGTTCCTCCTCTTTATCAGGCAGTCGGAGTGGACAAAGCAGCTAGCTAGTGCTCTTGAAGCCCGTGACCGAGCTGCATGTGAAGAATTGAGGAGCTAGCTCGCTGTCTGTTCCCCTCGTCCATTAGGCTCGTTCACGTGTTGAGAGCCAAAGGCCTTGGCATTTGCTCCCTTCACTGAAGAGATCGATCTCTGCATGCTATTTAGTTAAACCTCTAATTAGCTTTCACACTTGCTCTGTGTGGTTAATCAGCTTGCTAGGATGAGGTGCTTTGGGGTGCTCCTTTTCCTCGTCCTCGTCCTGCTCTCGGCGTGCTCAAATTTTGATGGCTGCGAAGGGAAAAGGCATTGGAAGCAGAGGAAGGAGAAGAATGGAGGCCGGCATGGGCATGTCGGCGGCGGAAGAGGAGGAAGTGGGCACCTGAGTCATCCTCCAGCGCCGAGTCCAAGCCCAAGAGCAGGCTCTCCGGCACCGAAGAGCGCCGTCTTCGACGTGATCGACTTCGGAGCGAAGGGAGATGGCGTCGCCGATGACACCAAGGTTGGCCGGCCGGCGTCGCTCTGTTTTCTTCATAATTTGCATGAATTCGGCGTAACAGATTAGATTGCTTGCAATGATTGATGATCTAAAGTGCAGGCTTTCGAAGCTGCATGGGCTGCTGCTTGCAAGGTGGCTGGCTCAGTCATGGCCGTTCCGCCGGAATTCGAGTTCCTTGTGGGTCCCATCTCCTTCTCCGGGACTTACTGTCAGCCCAACATCGTTTTCCAGGTACTTTTTGAATTAATTAATTCTGTCGATTATGAGGGCAGATCCTTTATCCCAAAAATAGTCCCTGTCTCGTCTATCCCGTTCCACGATGACGATCGACGAGTCATCCGATCGCCGATCGAACACCATCGATAGCCTCCGCCTTGAATAAAATTATACCCTGGGGGGTACGGTGAACCCGTCGGGATCGCTGCAATTGCGATCTTGCCGGATTTATCGTTGAATCCGACGAGATTTAAATTGCAGCGATTCCGACCGATTCACCATTCTTCTAGGATATCATTTGATTCGGTACGACAATCAAAATCTATCGGTAATGTCCGATCAACGATCGGATGACTAGTCGGTCGTCGCCGAGAGCAGGACAGGCGGGACAGAGGATCCCATTCGGTCGATTATTTCGATTTAACTGATTCTAATGCAGTTGGACGGTATGATCATGGCTCCAACTAATGCCAAGTACTGGGGTTCCGGACTGCTCTGGCGGATCGAGTTCACGAAACTGAAAGGCATAACAATTCGAGGCGGCGGCGTGATCGAAGGGCGAGGAAGTGCCTGGTGGTCACCCGCCGCCTCTGATGTCGATCCAGTAAGCTGCCCGTATCACACCACGTAGTGGAATTCATGTTCATCTTCTCTAGATCGATAACCCTCGACATCAGCTCATCTTTGATAGATCATACACGATGAGCTGAGCTCGAACCTGCCACAGATCAAGCCGACTGTGAGATCTCTCTCGCCTGGTCGCAAACATTAATTCTGTGCATTAATTGATTGCTCGATCGATGCAGGCCCTGAGATTCTACGGTAGCTACAATGTGACCGTGACCGGCATCACGATCCAGAACAGCCAGCAATGCCATCTCAAGTTCGACAGCTGCGAAGCTGTTCAGGTCCACAACATCACCGTCGCTTCGCCGGCCAGCAGCCTCAACACCGACGGGATCCATCTGCAGAACTCGAGAGATGTCATGATCCACCATGCCAACGTGAGCAGTGGTACGTAGTATATGCATGAAGATTCTCCAACATATATAAGAGTCTCGGAGGTCCAAACTCCGATCGTGATCGACCAATTCTACTGCGACCGGAGCTCGTGCCGGAACCAGACGTCGGCGGTGGCCCTCTCGGGCGTTGCGTACGAGAACATAAAGGGGACTTACACGGTGAAGCCGGTGCACTTCGCCTGCAGCGATGCCTCTCCGTGCTCGGATATCACCTTGACCCAAGTCGAGCTTCGACCTCTGCAACAAGATTACCACATGTACGAACCCTTCTGTTGGCAGACCTTTGGGAAGCTCTACACTCCGACGGTTCCTCCGATCGCCTGCTTGCAGAACGGTAAACCGGCGAGTAATCGGATACTGTCCGACCGAGATTTGTGCTGATATAGACGACACCGGCAAGGTCGAAGGTGTGTTACTGGCCTGTGCGGTCGTTGTAATTCTTGCGACCCCTTCGCACCATTGCTTCAGACTGTGTGTATATATATATACCACGACGTACATGGAAATAAGCCTCTGTTTCCTACTGTTGCCATCATCGACTTTACAAGATGTTTGAGTCACGTGTAACTTAGTCAGTCAATCTGATATCACATAAGGATAAGTTAGGCCCATCAGGCACAAATGGACTGGTCTAGCTGGCTGAGTCCTAAGCCCCAAACCCTTTTGGCTCGGAGCACCCGACCCAGCGGTTAGTTAGACGTACTTCGACCCAAGTCCTAGGGAAAGACGTCGATTGTCCAACCCCGTCCAATACCCGAGGCACATGCTACATCAACCCTTAGCGAAAGGCATCAACTGCCGGCCTAGGGCCATCTGGGTCACATCCGGTGGGCATCCAGTCGGCGTTCTCTCAGCAACTTAATCATATGACCCGGGACTAGATGGATTGATCAAACCCGAGTACTCCCTGACTCGGGGATGCCCTGCATCACTCTGAGATATTAATTGCACGACCCGATTTCGCTCGAGTCAGATGGTCGGCGAGCCAGCTCGAGATCTGTCCCTTTCTTTATAACATCCGCCCCCTGACATTATGCTGTCAGCCGTGGTACGAGGGTCGGCGCAGACCTTATCTTGCTCATGCTCACATCGCGGATATCCCGCTGACTCTGTACTTCTTTGGCACACCCTGGCACCCCGCATCACGCCACCCTTTACTTGTGTTAGACTAGGCGGTGTCGATCGATGTCATTATGCGAGCCAACAGTGCCCATGCTCCTGTCTCCGTCGGGTACAAAAGGACGGTAGACGTAAACAGGAGCTGTCAACTCCCTCAGTTATATAAATCCCTCCGCATTCCTCTTCGCAGATACGCGTGCACGAATATTTTGTTTACTGTTTTATTGCTTTCCTGCTCTTCAACCGGAGACTGACTTGACCGTCGGAGGGTATTGCCGGAGATTTTTCCCGACAAGTTATTAACGGTCACTTCCTTATAGGTCGGAGTCAGTATCAGCAGTACTCGAGTCTGTTTCGCTTTTGGAAGTCCGCCTCATTCTGCGACTGGATGAATGTTGATGTCAAGTGTTGGCGAATCTTAAGGTGTTCTATATATGATGCGTTCCTTCTTTCTTCTGAACCAGGATTCTCTGTCAGTTTCTTCTTGAATGCATAGACCATACCTTTAACTCAAGTACTTCTCGAAATGCAAACTGAAATTAATACTTGGAATTTAAGCAGAGTTCTTATTACCATCAGAAACAATCACACGAAAAGAGATCTACGTAAGTCGTAATATACTGTCTGTTGTCTCATATTGCAAACAACAGAGCTCCTCGCTGTAAGTCAGGTGGCTCTGAGTACTATTGCTCAAAGGAAGAGAGAATCCAACCTGGTAAATGTGAAGTTGCTTCATCCCTCAACTAAATACATCACTTCGAGTCAGGTTCAGCCTTTGTCCATCTTAGATTTCTTGGGACGACAAGGCAGAGAGCATTGCATGGGATGCAGAGTTCCAGGGTCACTTTGTTTACCATCCTATTTTATAGCAGTGGAAATACACTCATCTGTAATAATGAAGGTCTCTGCCTAAGTAGACTGCATGTATGGGGAAATAACAACTAGTTTTTCTTGACATTGATCCAATCATCTTATGTGTTGATGATATGAAATTAAGTGTTGTAACTTCTATCTTGAACTTTCTTCTTTAAAATTTATAATGTTAATTTCAAAGATAAAGGTTTTTGTCCCTACAATTAATCTTTCTGCTGGTATTTGTTTAATTGGTAGGTGTATTTCTCAAGCTAGCTATTGACTCATCATTCTGAGTGACAATGTTTTATTTTTCACAAGTCAGAGCTACATCTTGAACTTAAGGAACCATCCTATTTATCCTTGGTTACAGCATGACCTATCAATTGCAAATGATCAGTAACATAGGGGATCTGTAATTTCGTTTGGATTACTCAGTGTGTTTAATTCCTTCATGTCTACTCTGTATACATAGCCTACCTACAATGATAGGTTGCACTGTTTCAAGTAGTTCATGTTGGAAAATTAAATGGAAAAACAGATGAAAAAGGACTCAAATATGTATGGGAGTTTAGTCTGTTTTGTGACTTTGAAGTTGATTCATGAATCATAATTTTTAGGACGTGTTTGATTTAATGTTATTGTCGATCATTATAATTACCTATTTAAGATTATGTTATTTTGTTAAATCCGACATTTTAATTCTGCTCTAGGAAATTTTTCAGAAAACACCCTAGGGGTATCGGGCCCTTAGACAAAATTTTGGGAGAGTAAAATGAAATACAACAAAATATTTTGAGGTCTAAAGGGGCTTAAAACTTCAATCAAGGGTCTGGATGCAATGGAGCATAATTTAGAGAGGGTTAACTGCTAAAAACTCGAAACTAAGGGCATCCTTGCGATTTGGCTAAAAACTTTGTGGACTAAGGTGCAAAATTTCCATTTACACCTTAATCATCCCAAGCCCTAGGTTGTAGCCGACTCAATCCCCGTGCCCAACTCGATTTCTTCTCGTCGCCCGCAGCCAAAGCCAACAGCCGCCACTCCTACACCCGATACCTTCGTCTCCCTCCTCGATCGGCACCGGCGACGAACTCCGACACTTCCACCCCCACCCGGCCACTAGCTTTAGAAACCGAGTGAGATAACCCTCGACCTTATTCTCGGTGGCTTCGGAACTCACTGCCCCTGAGTCGAGCTCGAGTTAGTAGGTTAGGGCAGCTGTGATCTTCTCTGCTGCCGGCCACCGGGATCATCTCCTCGCTCAGGAATCGCCGAAATTGGAAATAAGAGGGGGGTGTGCAGGATTTGAGGTATGTTGGTGGGTTTGCATCGATCGCCATCTATGGAATCACTACAAGAAAAAAGGCCTATTGTGACATTTTTTTTATGACACTTAATGGTAAATGTCATTACAAACTAATTATAATGACATTTATTAAAACAGAGATATTTTATTTAATAAAATGTCTGATTAAATAGTTTATCCTGACACATTTATAAATGTCTTTATAAATCTAAAAATTTTCTTATTAAAATAGATATTTTTTTTATAAAATTTGTTTAATTAAGCTTTTTCTCGCGGGACTCCTCCAACTCAACCGCGCGATCGAGCCAATACCACCGCCAACCCTAAATTTTTCGCTCGCCCGCGCTTGAACAAAGGCTCCTTCTCCTTCAACACAACGCCATAAGTTTTCGCTCGCCCGTGCCAGCACGCGAAAACCTAAATCGCAGCCTGCTCGATCGCCGCTCCTTTCTCCCTCGCTCGCTCGCTCGATCGCCACTCCTTTCTCCCTCGCTCCCTGCTCGATCGCCCCTCCTACGCGAGTGCCTCCAACGCACCTCCACCAGCGCCCCTCCACCTACGCGAGCGACTTCAACCAGCGCACCTCCACCAGCCGGTCTGGGCTGCGCGAGCGCCTCCCCACGCGCGGCGCTCCTCCCCACCACGCCGTCTGCCCACCAAAGCTGTCTGCCCTACTCGCGCGCCTCCCCATCAGCACGGTCATCTACCCTACTCGGCCCTCCTCGCCACACGCGCACCTCCCCAGCCACCAAAGCCATCTGCCCCACTGTCTACCAGGTGGCAATACGATATAGTTTCTGTTACTGCAATCGACAATTGTTGTTCTTCCTGAAATTTATGGGCTATGCTGGTTATGATAGTAATTCTTTTGTATGTCCATAATTATAGGGGAAAACGTTGGCTTTTGTTTTACCTATGTTGGAGTCATTGATTAATGGAAGGATCAAGGCTTCAAGGAACACTGGTTATGGAAGATCTCCAAGTGTTTTGGTACTACTTCCAACTCGAGAGCTTGCAATTCAGGTATTCCAAATTTGAGCTTTATTTACTATCTTTACCATGCAACTTTCCATGATTCTTTATCGTATAACTCATAATGGTTTTGGTTGCGCTTACAATAAATCCAGGTACACTCAGATTTTGAAGTCTATGGTGGGGCAGTGGGGTTATCTTCTTGTTGTGTGTATGGTGGAGCTCCTTTTCGTGCTCAAGAATTGTCCATAAAGAGAGGAGTTGATATTGTCGTTGGAACTCCAGGACGTGTGAAAGTAAGCCTTTTTTACTATATGTTCATAGATCCTTCGCTCAGTGAAGTTTTTTTTTATCTTCTGACTTTTTTATAGGATCATTTAGAGAGAGGAACTCTTGGCTTGAGAGCTTTAAACTTCCGTGTCCTTGATGAAGCAGATGAAATGTTGAGAATGGGTTTTGTGGAGGATGTTGAACTAATTCTTGGTATGAGACTATGTGATACATTTAATAGCTGATGTTCTATGTTAGGCCTTCCCTAAATATAGTTTAGTCTGGTCCAGTGCAATATATGGCCCTAAAGATTCTGAAGTATGCTTACCTAGTAAATATCATGCCTCACATAATATTTACTAAATGTTTTCCTTTTTCATGTTTTGCAGGTAAAGTCGAGGATGCTAGCAAAGTTCAAACACTTCTCTTCAGTGCTACCTTGGCTGATTGGGTGAAAGAGGTATAGATTCATAATCATGATTTTTTATGTTTTGTGAATTTTGCAAATATTATGGCATGCCTTGCTGCATGTTTGCATTTCTATAATTGTGAACCATCAGCTCACTATCATTGTTAGAAATTAGTGCCTAATTTTCTTGCCTATTGTTAATTTTTATTACTTGGTTGTAAATGCTTCTTTAACCTTCCATATTCTTCGGCTTGATACCTTTCCAAAGCTCTCAGATTTCAGCAAGATTTCTAAAAGCAGATAAGAAAACAGCTGATCTTGTTTGCAATGAGAAACTGAAGGTTAGTGCCAGTGTTCGACATCTTGCTCTTCCTTGTTTAAAATCAACAAGACAACAAATTCTTCCTGATATTATCCGTTGCTATAGCAGGTTGGTAATTTTATGGTTTCGCCTTTTTGTTTAATTCATTTTCTTTGTTATGATCTGGTTCCTCAAGTTCCTTACTCATTTTTTCCATTAAATTTTCCTCCATGTTTAGAGCATTGTTATAGGCATCCTCAATGTCACTATCTTCCTTGATTATATCTCTAGAAACTGACCTAGGCAGTGAAAGCCTCTTTGTGTTGTCCTTGGATGAAATCTGACTTTTGCATTTATAGTCTCATGAATTGTGAACAATATTCACTATTTTCCTTTCTATAAATATGGCTTCCAGGCAGGTTGCTTGAGTTCTATATGGTCTTTGTTGCTCCTTAACATCAGTGTGAAGTCCTTTGGCCATCATCTTCAAGGTACTCTGGATTACTGCCACCATCTTTGCATTTTATCAACTAATTCTCCTCTGTGGCACAGGATCTACGAAGAGGACATGGGTTGGCGTAATCTAGTGCTAGATATGATGGTTCTCAATTCCATCACTACTCTGATGCCTGACATGGCCAGCTGCTCAAACCCCATTCCCTCCTTTTCTTCCGCATGTTTTCAGTTAGCATTTTCTTCTCTATCGACAAGCAATTGATAATATCCAAAATCATTATTTAGTTAAAGAAAAATGTAGACGATAAGTATAAAAGAGCCCTTGTTAAGACAAATAAGATCCACAAGGGTTAGTTTCTCCTTCTCATATAAATACATAGATTTATGCTATGACCTTCTATTTTCAATTTTAATTGAATTGTTTTCTTGGGTCTACTCATATTTGTATGTATGATCAACTTAACATGTGTCTTAACAGACATAATACATGCGTTTTAACTTACTGATCTATATTACTTAGTTTTCTTGGGTCTTAACATGTGTTTTAACACTTGACCTTTTTTTCACAGATAATACATGCTTGATCAGCTTACTGATCTATATTACTTAGTTATGCCATTGTATTGTATTCAGTAATAAAATCATTGCTCATCTACAGAAAAATCAGCATAAATGTCTTTGTTTAATCTCTGTGTAGGCTCTCACACTCTGCCACATCTTGTAAATACATCCCATATTTAAAACATAAACAGGCTTTGGGCCTCTCTCTCAAAAGGGAAAAAATATCTCTGATCAAGATGGTGTGATTACAACTTTAAGCAATGATTTGGGCCATTTGGCGTACTTGGTGAGAGTGGGCTACTTTATCGTCCACCAAAGTCAACCTAGTAGAACTTGAACTTATGAAAGGGTCATGGCACACAAATGGTAAATATTTTTATAAAATCAAATTGAAGAAATGAGTGTTAGGCATTCAGTGATAGGAAAATTTGTTAGCTTTCAGTGACTTTACAGTGGGAAACTTGCTTCTGAGGATAATAGAAAGCTTTATCTTATTATTCCAAAGGTTTGCACTTGTTAGTCTAAGAATGGTCAGTGATTGTTGATACATCATGAAGGTGAATTCTCCATGGATGCCATTTTGGAACCAGTTATGGTTTTATGCTCTTAGCAATCAACTATATTGCCTATTGATAATTCCATGATTTTGAAACTTGATTAAAGTATTTTATGGTGATTTCTTTCTCTACTATAAATAGAAATGCTTAAAACTCTTATGCACTACAGTTACTTTTATACCATCTTCTTGGTGGCTGATTTGACCATTGTTCTGTCCAGAATTTGAAATGTTCTTGGTATTTACCGTACGTGAGTAATAACCCAAACATGCTCCTATTTTCCATTGTTCTATTTTTTTTTTTAGAATTGTTTGATTTGGTTGTGGAATAAAGAGATATTGTCTTGCTAATTTGAATTTGTACTCATTTAGTTAACTTTGTGAATCTTTATTCTTCAATTTATGACTTGTGATACTTCAGCGATGTTACAGGAGTGGAAATTGCAGGTGCACTGAAAAATGTGCTTGCCATAGCATCAGGCATCGTGGAGGGAATGAATCTTGGAAATAATTGTATGGCTGCTCTTGTGTCACAGGGATGTTCGGAGATAAGATGGTTGGCTACAAAGGTTGGATCAAAATTTGTTTTGTCGATTGCATGCTTAGTGCCAACTGCCTGTAGTTCTAAGTATAGCAGTTAATATAAATTATTGCCTTATTCTCCTTTTCTGATTAAAGAAGCAATCAATACATCAACTTTCGGTTATCTCTTTTCTTTTCTTTTTAAATACCTACGGTTTGTCATCAGTTATGAACAGTTTCAATGAAATTAATTTGTTTATTTCTGGTTCTTTTTTTTCTACTTTTAATATATTTGAAGTGGATAGATTCTCATCCTATCCTGTCCTCTATTGCATCTATTCACTGCAGCATTTTATTTCTAAGGGGTGACAATTTTTCGTTTTATCTCGAAGATGGGAGCAAAGCCAACAACACTTACTGGACTATCAGGATCTGGGGACATTATGCTTACATGTTTTGTTAATATATAATTTTATTTTATTTACACAAACTAATTAATATATGATTTTTTTTTGTAGGTCACATGAATATTGGATTTTGTTTAAGATGTGACGGTTGAAGATTGAAGATGCAGTAAAGTTCCGAAGTTTGGTTATGTTTGGCTTTAGGCTTTAGGAGAGATTGTAATTTTTTACTAGTTCTTAAACTAAATACATTGGGTACATTTGTGATTGTGATTAGTGTATAGATATTTTTTGAGGTGACTAATTTGACAGTCTTGTATTGCAAAAAAATTCTCAATTATTGATTAACACTTTAATTTCAATTTAAAATGTTTATTTGTGTTAATGTTAATTATTTATATACATAAATATTTATATCATGAAAATATTAAAAATGGGTGAGATATTTATTAATATATAATATCATTATAAAATTCATATGAAGACATTTTAAAATGTCATAATAAATAATTATTAATGATGACATTTAAAAATGTCATACTAAACTATCATTAGTGACATTTTTTATTATGCCTATAAATGAAAATCAAGACATTTATAAATGTCTTGATAAATAATTTTAAAGGACATATAAATTTGTCATCATTACTATAATAAAACAACATATATAAATGTCATTATAAATCTTATAGTGACACTATTTTTTGTCACTATAACAATTATTCATGCTATTAGTATTGTCACTATTTGTATTTTATAGTGACATTAAGAATTGTCATAAGTGATAAGACTTTAGACGACATCACTATAGAGGACATTTTAACTTAATGTCACTATATCAAAAATGTCAGTATAAGTGATATATGATGACACTTTTCAATGTCATTAAAAGTATTTTTTCTTGTAGTGAATTCAAATCGTGTTTGGCTTGATTGGGCAGGATGGGAATCTGAGGATGGTCTCGAAGATAAACTGAATCCCTACATCAGACGTTGACGGTTAGCTCAGTCTCGGATCTAAAGCTTGCCGATCCTTCTTCTCTCCCTAAATACTCCCATGGCTGAGGTTGGATTTTTGATCGGCAACCATTAGGTAAGCATAGTTGTTGTGGTTTTCTTTGGCATTTGCTTGAGATGGGGTTGTTGGTTTGATCTATGTGGAGTTAAGCTTAGTATTCCTTTTCAACCGTGATGTTGTTCTTAAAGCTTAATCAAATTTCTGGATTTGTTCTTAATCAGATTAGCGTTGTTAGTTGGATTGAAACTAGCCTTGGTTTTGGTTTGGAGCAGATTCATGTTTGTGATTAGCTCTCAGAGTTTAGTTGTACTATCAAATAATTTCTAATGATAGATATGTTGGAACTAGATTTTTGATCGAGTGTTGATCCTATTGTGAGCTTAGTTTCTTATTGGAACTTGGTTTAGGTGTGTTCTGTTGTGGCAAACAATCATCCTTTAGGTATCTCTGATTTTGATAGAGGATGATATGTTATGGCATGTTTAATATGAAACGAAATGGTGTTTGTACAGATGTTAAACCTGTGTCGGGTTGCTTACAATGAGATGAAGTTGGTTGGAATTGAATTGGGAAACTTTGGATCAATTCTATGTTTGGCCGTATTATTCATGGACTTGTGTTTAATTGGAGTCTTCCTTTAACTTTGGTAATGTCTATAGGGTTGGATTGTTGAGGAATGTCTAATTGTGTTGTTATTTTTCAAGATTTGATCAGATTTATTTTAGGATTCTACTTGGATAATTGTCAGTTGGTTTAATGAATGTTGTTGAAGATCGAAGGGTGTTTGTAAACGATTGGGTAATGATTAAGATGATTAGGATAGCTACCTGAATAGATTAACAGTTGATTAGTGGTTATTTCTACGCAAATAGCTATCTAATATGTCCCTGACACAGGACACTGATCGATTTGCGTTGGACTTCTTGGACGGGAGATTCTCTGTTGCTACGAGCATCTTCATTTGAGGCGGGTACCCTTTGACTTATCTTTTAGATATTGTCATATTGCTATGCATGGTTGGTTATAGATAGCAGTAAGATTATACGCTAGCCTTGTTTATTATGCATGTTCTGGATACATGTTAGTTATCCCTGAGTTATTATGCTTGATATGGATACTTGTTAGTTATCCCTGAGTTATTATGCGTGTTCTGGATACTTGTTAGTCATCCCTGAGTTATTATGCATGTTCTGGATACTTGTTAGTTATCCCTGAGTTATTATACCTGTTCTGGATACTTATTAGTTATCCCTGAGTTATTATACCTGTTCTGGATACTTATTAGTTATCCCTGAGTTATTATGCATGTTCTGGATACTTGTTAGTTTTCCCTGAGTTATTATGCATGTTCTGGATACATGTTAGTTATCCCTGAGTTATTATGTATGTGTATCTATCATACACCATCCTTGCACTGTTGCATGCCGGCGATCAGCGACTCCCTTGTGGTTGAGCCTAATCGTCTTCCGGTACATGATATGCGCACACGGCCACTCATGGGTTAGTGGATACCGTAGGATGTGCGCATTTGCTCTGTATTGCTCCGTTCGGCCACTATGGGAGGGTGAGCGCGGGCGTGGTAGCAGCCAGGGATCCCTTCTCGTACTGAGCCACGAGGAGATGAGAGCGGAGCTCCCCCATTGCTTGGGGTAGGGGGGTTGTCCCCCGCCAGCATCCTGTCCACCCGGTCACTCAGGAGCAGTGATGGCAGGGTGTACAGTTGTCAGAGCCCTACCCGTTCAGACGTCCCTATGACAGGTGTACGATGATCTGTCTGGTGTCAGGGGTGACACATGTCATTGCACCATATGCATACTTTGCATCGTGCATTGTTTGCTGCACTTATTTGCTGCACTTGTTTGACATCGCATATACTGGAGACTTGTTATTTGAGATTATATGTCTAATGATATTCCCTTGGTACTGATTATCCTCTTTTCAGGTTAGCTGGATTCTGGTATGTATCTACCTCAGTATTTCTGTACTAGTTTTTCATATTGTTGATATGAGACTGTATTAACGTAGATGCTTATTGTTATTATAACATACTATGCATATCTGCTGGGTATTCGCTGAGTTTATGGACTCACACCCGTTGCCATATGATTTTATTTCAGCTTGAGATACTTGGAGTCGCCAGAAGAGCCCAGCAGCCAGTCCCTACCCATCGCGACGGCATAGTTTCGTTTTGTTCTTAGTAGTGTCTATTTGTATATTTACTTATTGGACTTGTATATGTCTTGGGAGTGTTGTCGTGTGCCCTAAGGGGTTTTTGTATTGGTTGATTCGTCGTAAGTCGGACCGGTCCGCAGTCAGGTATGATTTACTTAGTTGTCTTGTGCATTTGTGTCGTGTCTATATATATTTTGAGGCCTGAGGCCAAATATAACTGCGTGGTATTGTTATATTGTGGTGTGTATGTGTAAATTATCCGCCGGATAAGGGAGGTGCTGTCCGATTTTATATTGGAACAGCGGCTCTTGGGTCTCGGGGCGTGACATATTTAATCATGTTTGATTCAAGTAATAAGTGATTTTTAATTAATAGAGTATGTTCATCATATTAGCAAATAGGGCATATAATCCGGAATGTGATTACCTCGGAAATGTAGGGTTTTATGTGATTCTGGAATTAAAAAAAATCCAAAATTATCAACCAATTTCTCAATTTGCTCATGTTTTTGTTGCATTAACTAGAGTTGAATCAAACAAAATTAAATTATATTTTATTCCTCAAATATGGAATCAAATGCACCTTCAGTGTTGTAAACATGTATTGATGAAAGACTCTCTTTCATTTTTGCACCCACAAAGAGTGTAGATCTCGAGTCTTAATTGCACTCAACTCAATTGAAGAACATAGTGAATAGCCATTACTCGACATCTACTTGGAATCTCTTCATATTTTCCTCGTGATAGCATTTAGATACATGTTTAGTTTGTCATGAACAATATGTATTTGGTTTGGTCAAGCATGCATCCAACCTCTAAATATCGTCGGAGGGAATGAATATATTTTAAAGAAATTATATTTAACATATATAGGCCTTGACAGCCGTAACACCCGTCTCCACTTCGGGTTTGAGTTTGGGCTCAGGTTTGCTATTAAGAAGGAATTACCCAATCCTAGAAGATTTCAGCTACATTACTGCTCCGGCAACAAATAAGAAACAATGACTTAACAATCGGAATATCATTGTTTCAATTTTAGTTTTGATGTAGCCTTATTGTAGATGATAACTAGAGATCCTGTAGATACATCATATGACTTTAATTCAAAAAAAAAAAAAAAGACGAAACGCTCGCCCCCAGCGCCCCAGAACCAATACGGAGGAGGTAAATTACGGTTATCACTAGTGTGGTGAGGCGCCTGGGGTCGAAGGAATTTTTAATGTCAGCAGATCAGGATTTTATCCCCGTGCGCAACTGACGACCCTCGACCTTGAGACCTCCGATTCAAACAGCAAACGTCTGACCATCCGATCCAGCCCGTGGGGGCAACTTTAATTGATATATCACATTGCTTTCATCACTCTCATATGCATGCCCACAAAAGGTGTAGATCCCTGGGACGCTGGGCTTCTAGACTGTCTACCGCGAGCGCTTCCCGATTTACCTTGGTGACCGGTGAAAAACTTCCGTGGGGCCGGGCCGGTCACCTCAGGTTCAATTTGTTTGCTGCCTGGTTCATCATTTTTTTTTTCCACAAAAGGTGCAGATCCAAAGTACAAATTTTACTAAACCCCATTGACAAAGATAGTGAATGGCCATTACTTAGCATATATTCCACATCTCTTTTAAAGAAATTATATTTAACGTAGGCCTCGACAGTATAGCACCCCCCCCCCCTTGGTCAGATTAGGTCACTCTGTGTGCTCAACACTCGATTGGCTTGGGCACTTAGCAGCTCACACTACAAAAAAACCTCTAGTATTGACGAAAATTTTCATCGGTATTCCGTCGCTAAATTAGGTTATCGACAAAATTCTGATGGAAATATGATAGTCGGCTTATGGTCCGTCAGAGACAGTTTCACCTACGAAATGTAAATTTCGTCGGTAATTTTAGCTACGGAATTAGTGTATCTATCGATATATTCACTTACGGAATTTCGGTGTTTTCCGACTAAATCCATGGATTCCTTTGGAAAATCCCGTCAGTAGGCGTCACTTGTATCATAATCCTATTGATACATACCGACGGAAAACCCTATTGGTAGGTGTCACTAGTAATTACAAACTGAAATCCAAATTTCGTCGATAAATTTTAAAATTTTTTGAAAGATTGCATTTATATCTAAAATATATATCCTGTTTACAATTTCTAAATCTATATAAATCATCACAGACAATAGCTATAACAACACAATCCATGCAATCACAATAAAATAAACAAGTACAACTACATCACAATTACAATAAGATGAACAAACACAATTTATATAATCCATCATCTATCACAATCATACACAAACAAACTAAATCAAAATCATACCATTATACAAACCATGGGCGGAGCCTAGTAAGGCCCAATGTGGGCAGCTACCCACACTTGGCCCACAACAAACATTTATGCTCTGTTTACTTGGGAGAGTGGAAAGTAAAACTAAGGAAAAGTTTCCGCAGTGGAAATCTTTCCATTGTTTACTTCATTAAAATTTAAAGAGGGAAGAGAAATATAATCCATCCGCGGATAGTTTTGGAGCCAAAATCGATCATCTCAAAATCGGACGGAAAGCAGCGGATGGATAAAAAAATGACGTATGTACCCTTTTGCATTAATAAAATTACACCGCATGTACCAACCTTCTTCAATCATGGTAAACAAGCATGCAAAGGAAAGGATTTCTTTTCCTTTCCATTCTCTTCCCATGCCCCTAAGTTTGTTTAATCCATCCATCATCCACCCTTTGAGGTAAACATAGCATTAATAGTAAACAAAAAAATATAACAACGAAACGTTATTATTTTTTCCCTTTATGAATCGTGACCCAAACACTGAAACATAGGGCGGCGAATCGTTTCCTCCAGATCCAAACCAAGGCCGCTCTTCAACTCCGTGCATAGAATCCCTCTCATCAACCACCTTCCCATGCCTATTTGAGTTCCTCGTAAGCGTTCGTTTTCCTTGTCCATGAGTCGCCGACTCGCCGTAGGGTACCGATTCGCCATAGACCAAACTCGTCGCCTCACTGTCCCGACGCTCCATAGGAATCAAACTTTCCAATCTCCACATTTAGTATTCTGCAAGATTTTATCAAGAGACGAGCAAAAAAGCAAAGCGGCTAAAGGTAATCATCTAACCCTAATTCCTAAATGATTTAGACTAAATCCCTACTTATTTTATCCTTGTCAATTAATCTAGTTTACTTATGACTCATGATTTTTTAATCTATTTTCATTAGGAAATCATTTTATCAACAATGCATAGATTTTTTAAAAGAAAACATTCAGAATTAGATCAACAAAATATTGAAGAGGACCAAGAGGTTAGCGTTGAAGAATTTGATTTTTCATAACTATCGACAGATCCTGGACTAAAAATTCCAATTTATGATTATAATGCTAACATTAGGGATCAAGTTCGAAAGATATATTTGCAAAGGGGTCCATGGCAACCTTTAGGATATGAATTCCCAAAACGAAAATTTGGAGTAAGTCAATTTAGATGCTTCAACTCTTCTTGGTTTAAGGAATTTGGTGATTGGTTGGAATATAGTATAGAAAAAGATGCTACATATTGCTTCTATTGCTATCTCTTTAAAACAACAAAGGAAAAATAAGCAGGAGGAGAAACTTTTGTTCGAGAAGGCTTTACATATTGGAAGAGTAAAGATAGGTTAAATATTCATGTTGGACAACATGATAGTGAACATCATAAAGCTCAAATGAATTGTGAAACTTTGATGAATCAAGATGAGCACATTTAATCAATTCTGCATAAACAGTCAAAGCAAATGCGGAATAATTATCGTATCCGTCTCAATGCTTCAATTGATTGTATCAAAGTTTTGTTACGACAAGGAAATTCATTTCGAGGTCACGATGAAACTGAAGGTTCTCTTAATCCTGAAAACTTTCTTATTCAATTAGAGTTTTTAGGTACTCATAATAAAGAGATTAATGATGTGATATTGAAAAATGCTCCTAAAAATTGCAAGTTAATATCACCTGATATTCAAAATGATATAGTGAGTGCTTGTATAACTGAAACAATTAATATTATTATCAGAGATATTGGTGGTTCATTGTTCTCCTGATCAAAAAATTGAGGCATTTAATTTATTGGAGTCAATAGTTTCATTTGATTTTGCATTCAATCTACACTTGATGAAACACGTCTTAGGGATTTCAAGTGAATTGTCAATGGCATTACAAAAAAAAAAGATCAAGATATTGTGAATGCAATAGATTTGGTACAAGTATATAAACACCGACTCCAAAGAATGAGAGATGATGGTTGGGATTCATTTTTAGAAAAGGTTCACTGTTTTTATCAACAACCTTACATTAATGTTCTCAAAATGGATGATATATGTTCACATGTTGGGCACCATGTGGTCGTCCTCATTGTAATCCACCAGAATTGACAAATTTGCATCACTATCGTGTTGATTTGTTTTATGGTGTTATTGATATGCAACTTCATGAGTTAAATGATCGTTTCTCAAAGGCAGGTATAAAGTTACTTCGTTGTGTAGCTTGTTTGTGCCCACAAAATTCATTTTCAACTTTTGATAAGAAAAAATTGATACAACTAGCTGAGTTTAATCTACAAGATTTTTCGAGGTTTGATCTCCTTGTACTTGATGATCAACTTGGTACTTATATATATGATATGCATTCTAACAAAACATTTCAAGAATTGAAAAGTCTTAGTGATCTTTCAGAGAAGTTAGTTATGCCAAAGAAAATTTTGGTGTACCCGTTGGTTTATAAGCTTTTGACATTGGCATTAATTCTACCGATTGTGACTGCGACTGCAGAGAGAGTATTTTCTGCCATTAGAATTGTGAAAGATAGGTTGCATAATCGAATGAGTGATGATTGGATGAATGATAGCCTCATTGTTTATGTAGAAAAAGATATATTTATATCAATTGATAATGAAGCTATTGTACAAATGTTTCAAAATATGAAGACTCGAAAAGAATAATTGTAAGGTAATTATTTTATAATGCTTTATGATTAAAAAAATTATTTCTTTTTTATAAATTATATTATATTGTTAATTACCTACACTAAATTAATATTCTAGCTCCGCCCCTGATACAAACTATCCAAATATCCCTAATAAAGTATCTAAATCCATATCATGATACAAACTATCCAAATATCAATAATAATGTATGTAAATTCATATCATATATGTTAGAAATTCACTCGAAATAATACATCCATATGAAGTAATAATATAAAATTCTCAAAAAAGTGATAAATTATGATCCGAATGATGCAATAAAAATTATAATATATGTATAATTAAAAAAATTGCATATATGTATAACTAATTTTATATGTAATAAAAAAGAAACCTGGATCATAAGAGGACGTCAGATGATGATGAATATATCAATAAAGATTACTGAGAAAATATAATAAAATATATAGAATTGAACATATTAGAATATCAAAATGGAATAAAAACTAAATTGTAGTTGAACAAACCTTATAATAAGCTAATCAACATGATTTGATGGGTTTTTGAGTTTCTTGTAACTCAAAAGCAAACGGTGTCGGGTACAAGCTGCAATGACTGTTCGCATCTGGGCCAAGTCAACTACATGAATCACGTCGTGTTCGACCCTCCTCTACTCCTGTTGGATCATACCATGAATAGTTAAATAGCACACACATTTTTATAGTTAATATAAGATATTCAACCTCTATAATCGACCCTCCCAATTAGGCGGTCTATTAGGCAGTATGAAATTCAATACATCAAGGTCATCTCAACCTATCAAATAAGGTTAAATTTCTTTGTATTCAATATTTCGTTTATAGTCCTTTACTCGATTTCATACAACAATATGAGTAAGATTGTGTAACAGTTCAACTACTATAGCCTATAGGCTATCATGATAAGTCTGATCAGCATCTTAACTCAATTAGTTTAATCTACCTACTCAGTTCATGTTGCCCCAAACTAATTTGCCAACTGATCAAACAATGTGCTTAATTTGTCTAACTCAATTGGCTTCCTCTATCTAATTGCCATTTTAATTTTGAAATAATAATAATTTTGCTCTATGTATCAACCCTATTGACATAATCGATCTCCTAACCTGATCGATCATCTCCATTGGCATGGCCAATTCACTATGTTTGTATAGCTCAATCAATCTACTTGACTAAGACGTTTGGTGGATTCATAAAGTATCACGATTCAATATTCAATTATAAACTAGACGCATTATCACGGACACTTTTAAATTTATATGATGGATAAATCAAAGGGGTCGTTAATCTCAAAAAATTATGAATACTTTTTAATTTATCCTGGCCGATAAAAAAATTTTCATTATACTAAATCGAACATCTTCGAAATTAATCGACATAAATTAAAAATTAAATGCCGATTAAAAAATAATAATTAAGCATGGTACCTTCCAAGAATCCTTTTCCTCTTGGTCTTCCCTTTTTCCCTTTAAGCTAACAAAACGTGGCCTTTATCAACTCAAACCATGAAACCTCATTTCCTCTCGGCCTCAACTCAAAAGCCCTGCCCAACCCTACCTTAACTGCCCAAATCCAGCACCTGCCGCCCTCCGACACGTGGCCCCGCCACCTTCCACTTCTGACCGAATCAAAATTGCGGTGGAGATTGATCGAGGGAAATGGCGGGAGGATCTACAAATAGGGAGATAGATTTGGAACGTGCTGCATTAGGCAGCGGTCGGCAATTAATGGCATACCTAATTGTTAGGCTCGCGTCGGCTATATGCACCGAAATGGAAGTGTCCGTAAAGTTGGATTCGGGTTTGCTTCGAGTGGTTGGTTCGGTATTGGCTCCAATCACAGTGGGAATTGGAATTGGAATTTGAATTGGAATCGGTGTTGGTGCCACAAGTTCACGTGCATTGTCTCTTTCATGCTCTAACTTAATTATCAGCCTAATTATAATCGATTTGATGGAATTCAAGAGAATTATTTATGGTGATTTTGTGTTTTAAAAAAAATTACAAAAGATAAATTAAATGCCATGCACACAAATATCCTTATGATGATTTTCTACAAATTTTTAGACATCTTGGAAAAATTGCTCGTTGCGTATTCATTTTGTAAGCACTTTTGTTTATCGAGTTGAATTTTCTAATATAATCGATATTGTCACTTTTTTTTTTGTTGGATTATATTATAAATGTAGATTTAGTGATGGATTTTCCTTTTTAATTTGGCAAATATATACGTCCGGCCATTTTCTTATTTAAATAAAAGATAAATAAAACAAATAGCAAGTGTACCAAAAGCTTAATTACAAAGCTAATTTGTACAATATCAAGCTCTAAACAACAAGCAAGCTCGTCCACTTCATTTTTAATGTAGATATGATAGATAATTCGATCTCTAATCAAGGATCAACTAGTACATTATTGTCATCTTAAAATTTAATTTATGAACCAGAAATCCTCCACGGACCAAAAGTTATCGCTAGACTCGGTGGAGAAGCCTTCGGAGATCATGTCCTCGGCGTGGCGGAGATCGCCACCGACGACGTTGTCATCACAAACCTGATGAACTCCACTGCCGACATGACCGGCAGTAGTGTCGACTTGAAGCGTGCTAGTGCTAGCGTCGTCAATCATCAACGGGTTGTTCTTTTGGTTTACGAAGGACGACTCGCATTGTTTGAGCTTCTTTTGCACTCGAGTTCGCCAGAAGTTCTTTATCTCATTGTCTGTCCGTCCCGGCAGCTGCCTCGCGATTTTTGACCACCTCACAATTTTACAAAAATCGATGAATAATGTCAATTGTATACAAAGCAATAATATTTTTGCCTAATTCATTCAGATAAAAATGAATAATAATATTTCCATGATTATGCAGTAGAACATTGCAATTGACATTTAATTGAGACATATTGAAGCTGGTAAAAAAACCCTGAGCAAAATGAAGACAAATCAAGTATCGACCGGTGAGTCACTGGGTGACCCTAATTTAGGCATGATCTACCAATCCGGTCACGTGCTCAATCTCTTAGATCCGGACTAATATATGGACCAATCAATTAATTTTGTAGGAAAAAACCTGGGCCACCCATTTCATACCCGCCGCCCAAACCCTGGTTATCGAATTTGTGGCTCTCCTGCGCCGGGTGAAGCCGCCGGAGATTGCTGGCCACACATCTCCTCCCATTCATACCGGTCAATCGACTCCATGCACGTCATATTTAATAGGCCATCTCCAACTCCATGCACATACCCTAAGTCAACCTCCCTCCCCCTTCCAATTCCAAGATCATGCAGTGCTGCCTCATCTCGCTCACCTGTTCCCCCACCGGGCGTGGAGCTCCATGATCAGCTGCTGCTCCTCCGGCGTGATGTTCCCCCGCCGCACGTCCGGGCGGAGGTAGTTCAGCCACCTCAGCCTGCAGCTCTTCCCTGTCCTCTTCAACCCTGCATGCACGCACGCAGACGCAGAGCTTCCGACGTTAATTAACCAGGAAACTAACCAAAGTTGCAATATATATGCATTAGCAATACCGGCAGAGCGAGCGATGTTGTTCCAGACGCCCTCGCCGTGGTTGGAGATGTAGTTGACGAGGATGAGGTCTTCCTCCATGGTCCATGGGCCCTTCCGCACCTCCGCCTCCTGGCTGCTGCTTATTCTCTTGTCCATGGCGATGGATCGATTCCTACACCATGGAAATTTAAGGTTGAGGAGATCGAAAGAGATCGAGGTAGAGATGTTCAGTAATCAGAGAGTTAATTTTATAGCTAGCTAGGGGATGATGATGATGAGTACGTACTTGTGGTTGATGAGGTGCAGTATGAAGAGAGTTTGTTGAGGGATATATATATAGATATATATATGCATTATAGGGTTTATTATCTAATTTGAAGTTTTAGGCTCTCACTCTAGTTCCAAATTAAGGATACTGACTGATACTAGCAAATACAAAATAATACTCTAAAATTAGTTTAATTAGGGCAAGATATATAAAAGAATGGAAGAATTCACACTTAGTAACTTATGATATCTGAGTGTATATATGCACATATACATATAGACTCACTGAAATATCTTTCAAAGTTCGGTGGCTGTCACTTAGGAGCTAGAAGATTCCTCTTGAATTAAATGGACTTCATGGCCACTTATTAACAACTGTAAATTGTAAAAAATATAAACCACACACGTGTGAGCGTGCATGTGTTTTATATATGATCATCTAAAAGAATAATCATCTAAATTGCATACAGACTTTCCTTTATCATGCCTATCATGAGTATAATCATCTAAAAGAATAATATGTAATTAATGTCCTTTAGGCATAAGATCGATCATTGCAAGACGAATGCCTTCATCACTTGCCATGAGAATGAAAATAGTCGGAAATGTTCAGTAACTAGAAGATAGCTAAATAGTTGGTAACTAATGTTGGAGGAAATGTACTCTAGCAATATCAGTAATATCATGTACTAGACACTTATTTTTCTTGATGAAACACTATTAAGGATCTGTTCATAATTTTTGTTTGTTCAAAGTACTCTATCTGTCTATCGACTAAAAATATATGTGATGGAGGAAATCTAACTGTTTATCGACTAAATATATATTTGGACGCTTAAACTACAATTCAGCTACAGAGATGAAATTCCTGAGTTAACATATATATATTAGTTGGGAAAATTTTGAATATGTGGAGTTCTCAAATTAATATATGTATATGCCTTAAAAATGGGTCGAGTTCTCACAAGAATATATAGCATCTTCTAGATGACATGAAAATGAGTGTGCGAAGTGGATCTTTATTCAAAAAGATTAATAGTTGCGAGAAGTCCTCATCTTTTCTAAATAGTGAGTTATATCACTCTTTCAAGAATTTCCTTGTATGGAATGACAACCCTTATGACTACTTTAAAATATAAAGGGGAAAAAGGAAAACCACTTGAGTCCATGACCTAACTCAGAGTGCAACATTATATATCGATCTCTTCCCATACATTTAACATGAACTGACTGAAAACTCTCCGATAATATCTAGCAGTAAAGAATTCAAGGAAACCGTGGCAAGATTAATCAAGATTGGAAGTCCATGATTGGCATTGGTTTGGTGCATCTAACAGCTCTTACTTTGCAAAAGATTTTAGTCCATAGCTCAACATATTAAGAGTCAGCCAACAAGTTATGTTTGCCAATGAACACGTGAAAATATTACTTCTTTAGAGATTATGAATGACTTTCATTGAGTTGTGTCTTCTTTTGTTAACCAATTTGATGAACCACACAGACATGATTAATTCTTGCATGATAGCGAAAAATGCCTAACTCCAACTAGCTAGTCCAAACTGTGCAGACTTGGAAGATATGGATCCTTAGTGAATTATTGGTAGTCATTAAGTAGACGACTTCACTCAGCAAGAGTGTTTAGTGTGTTTCTTCTTCTAGCAAAAGATGAACATATGGAAGGAGTAAATGTCGTGGAATGTTTCTTTCTTCCTAACTAGGAGACTAATAGGCATAACAATCTTCGATTTGTTCAGTGGGTTGTTGCTTTAGATCCTCAAATGATGAGGCATTAGTTATCTAAATTCGAGGTGTATGTTAGGATATATATACTTACAAGGAAGTGGCCTCTTGAGATATCTCGTATGATTGTAAGTGCAGAAGCATTACTAGCGTCCAAACTAATGCATGGACAATAAGGAAAATGATATGCTCAGTGAAAAATCTCAAGGAAAAGTTCAGTGAATGACATGACACTTTGTATGCAGCGATCCTCGATGATTTATGCCCCAGGGTATATTTGTTCGGGCGGCGGCCGAGGCCGCCGATGGTGTCCGGCGATAATCGACATGTGCATGCAAATGAGTATTCACTGAGCATTTCATTGAGTTTTCATAGGTATCATAATGGAAATAAAACATTAGGTGATAAAAATTTCCTCCATGATTCGTAATATGAGATTGGGTTGAGCAGCCTCAACTATTTAGAAGTGTTCTTTTTAGTTTTGATGGTTGGATTGCGTTATTTTAAAAATATTTATTTAATTTTGGTGCAAAAATCATGGAAAAAAAGCATTTTGGATTTACAAATTCTTCGAGTAATAAACTCAATTGTAGCTATCAAAAGGCACAAGCTAGGCGGATGAAAATTAATTGTTCAAGATACGCTCAAATGAACATTAAGGAAAAAGATGAGGCTTTAGTCCCACATTGTTAACCGGCGAGAGCCAATGTTTCTTTATATGCGTTCCTGTGCTAATGTTGTTAATACAAAAGCACAGGATGTCTCTACCCTTGGGCGAGCAAGTGCTCGCACCTGCGAGCCCGCCACCCGCACAATGGCCGCTTTGTTGACGCACTTTGCACTTACACATCGTCGCGAGGAGCATTGAGGAGTTTTAATTTATGCTCCACGTAGCGATGACCTGTCGTGATCAGGTGGCGCCATGTCGTATGTCGGTGACGAAGCAGTGCCTATGTGGCACGTGACTGTGTAGAGAACGATGACTGGATTGGGCGAACAGATGGTGGTCGTCGGATCAAAGATCTGGAGCGTCGGATTCGAATCTGATTGTGAAGAGAGAGGATGGATCTGAGGCATCGGATTAAATGTTCTAATCTGGCGGCTGAGATCAAGATGGGTCAAGGGACGAATTATACTTAAGGTTATTTGTTATGAACATAGATCTGTCAATAAAGGATATCTTTAGTATATATAGATCTCCTTGATCATTTCATTCAAGCATTGAATCTAAGATTGTACGATCCATCTTGATCAGAGTGCTACAAAGGTGGGTTCGGAATTTGAAGTGTATATTCGAAGACGTGTATCTTGAAACGAATTATGTATAGAAGAGGAGCAAATGTTTTAGGAGATAGTGTGAAATAGCTGACGAAATAATATTTGTTCTGAAAGAATTGAAATCGAGTCGTAAATCGATAAGCAAATAGAGGAATAAGTGAATTAAATATAGATATTTATTAGTAAATGTAAGCTGAATGCTAAACACTATAAATTGATTCCTTTTTAGTTGCATCGTGACACTAGCTCATGGTTAATTTGCTCTAAATTAAGTTACTTTTTATACATATTAACCAAACAATTAATCATAGTTCTCTGGTTGCTCCTCTACAAGTGAACAATTGCTTGAGATTAATTATTATTCTCATTTAATTCATGTACGAATACTAAGTTTTTTATATATTATTAAAATATTGATTACAAACTCATTAACTGCTTTTGGTCAATAATGTAATGGAATATATATTGGTCAAGATAGTATCTTGCTTTCCATGATTTTAGATGGCCTCAAAAAGATGTCACACAAGATTCAAAGATAATACTCACACCAACACTCAATTGAGAAACCATTGAAAAGTTTCCAAAGTTTTTATCATCATCTCAACCATTAAAAGTAAATCAACAATTTA
The DNA here is from genome assembly GCA_024364735.1 of Boesenbergia rotunda. NCBI lineage: Eukaryota > Viridiplantae > Streptophyta > Magnoliopsida > Zingiberales > Zingiberaceae > Boesenbergia > Boesenbergia rotunda. Next base: position 856,341 of record JAGFNQ010001800.1, on the reverse strand, counting down.
AGCTGATGATACTATGCATTTTTAAAAGCAAGTATACTTGAAAACGGTGCGAGGGCCGTAGATTTAAGGTTTGAGGATCTAACTTACAAAACTAATTGATCGTATTCATTTTATATTGGCTCTTAGCTAAGAGGGGAGTTTGCATTAGCTAGCAAAGGTCTTCAACTGCTAGTTCTGGAGCTTAATTAACGATCAGTTATTTGGGACCAATATAGGTCGTGGAAAGCCTAGAAGGATTATTTGGGCAATCTTACATCAAGAAATTGTGAGCAGCTGATGCTGCAGGGACACCTCTAGTTCTAGGTGAATCATAAGGAGAGGTGGAGGGAGGGGAAGGCAATGAGGGAGCTGTAAAACACAGCAGAGAATGAGACTTGTATGCCCACCTTATGACCAACAATGCATTGGGCTGGGAGGCCTTGGGTGAAGATTAATGGTATTGATACTTGATGAACAGATACCACAGAATGGGTACAGCAAATTTGAGGGAAATTAAACAATCTATACAATAGCAGAGGAGCTCCAATATTCACCAAGATCAAAGCATATGCATGATGAAACAGAGAATCGCAAATAATTATAATAGCTAGATTTGAGCACGAACAATGAAACTGACCTGGCAACAGGCTTCTGTTCCAACCGGGCAAAGGAAGAAGCTTCAATAGATAGAAATTCAGGGAAAAGGAGCATCGCCATCGTCGCCCCAGGGAGAAGACGACGAACGGCACTCTCTCTGCGGCTACGCCACACGTATCCAAACATGCCCTTCGGCAACATTGAAGAAGGAAGCCGCCGGCAGCGCATTGATCAAAACTAGGGTTAGTTGGTACCCAAGAGACGAATCGAATCGGTGTCGACGGCGATCTATTCGTGCGATTAGGACCCGGAGTATGCATTCCTGGCCGCTTCACGCTCCCACGCGGAACGGGATCGGATGGACCAACGCCGACCGTAGAGACCCATGACCACGGCGTCAGAGTGTGCGATTGCAGTTCTGGAGAGTGTGCGATTGCAGAATCACTTTGCGCAGAGATGTAGCAGCCCAGCCGGCGAATACCAACGCAACAGCTGCCGCAGGACGTGGAGTCGTGGAACGCCGGGAGATAGGGCCACAGGGGAGTCAACAGGGCCGCACCGTCGGCGGCCCAGGCTGACGGCCACAAGCGGCGCAGCCCTGCCACAAATGGCAAATGCAAGCCCAATGCAAGGCTCGGCTCTCAACTAATTGACACCTTAAAGAGGAAGCTTATATTTTGAGTTCAACTGCCCCCACGGACTGATCGAATGGTAAGACGTCTAGTCATTTATTTAGAGGTCATAGGTTCAAGGGTCATCAGTTGTATACGGGGATAAAATCTTGGTCTGTTGATATTAATTCCCTTGACCTCAGACGGCTCATCACACCAGTAATAACCGTGATTTACCTTCTCGATGTTGGTCCTGGGATGGCCGACGAGGGCGTTGAGATGAGCGTTTTGCCTTTTTTACTTCAAAATTGAGTTCAACTCTAGTTTTTGGACGGAAACAGAGCTGTACGTAGGTAAATTTCAAATGCAGCCTAGCATTTTAATTATCTATGCAAATTTAAAGGTTAAAACTATGTTGTAAAAATAATGAGAATTGCCCCCGAATTATGATATAGCCGGAGAAAAATGTTCTCACGGGATGGATTGACTGTTAATGTATAGATATTATCATCATGACGTCTGAGGGTCAAAACTTGACAAAGTCAGTGCGTCTATCCTTCTCATGCACT